>JAJPCS010000146.1:546923-627751 GCA_021164005.1 Willisornis vidua nigrigula
GGGGGGTGGGACACACGCACCCCCAGCAGGGGGGTGGGACACACGCATCCGCCCACCAGGGGGGTGGGACACACGCACCCCCACACCCAGCAGGGGGGTGGGACACACGCACCCACCCACCAGGGGGGTGGGACACACGCACCCACCCACCAGGGGGGTGGGACACACACACGCACCCACCCACCAGGGGGGTGGGACTGGTGGTCACGAAGCACCTTTGCAGTGCTGCAAGGAAAAGGAAAAAGGGAGACAGAAATTCAGTGTTGAACTCGGCTCTTCATTCTCTTCGTGGATGAAAGAAGAGATTAAAAAGATGTTGCGAGCAAAGAAGGGGATTTCTGGCACTTAAAGAACACAAAGGGAAAGGCCTCTATGTATCACTGCCTGAGCAGAGCGTTTCAGTAGTTTATCTTCCCCTCGCTCGCTGTGCTGCGAGGGAACAGCCACCACAGCCAAGGGAGAGCACAGGGAACCCAAGAGCAGAAATACAGCCGGGAGGGAGCGGATCGATGGCTCCAGCACAGGAGTTGCGCTTCCCATTAGTCCGCAGCTGAGGTGTTAATGGTCCTTCCCATTGTTGCTTCTTGAGGGTTTTAAAATAATGTAGAAAATTAAAAGACTGTAAAAACGCTTGGCTCTTGGAGGCAATAACCGAGGGAAAGCTGCGAAGTGCTGCGGTAACCCTGCTGCTAACGGGTAATATAATTTAAAGAGGAAGGTTCTGCCGGTCCGTATTCCTCAATCTGTCCTGTTTGCCAGGCTGTAATTGCCGCCCTGGAGCAGTAACAAGCCAGAGGAAAGCATTTGGATACAGCTGGCAAGGAAGAGCTTTTTAAATTCAGATTATCCCCCAAATTGTTGGGCAACTAATACTGTCCTCCACATAAGGGTCCCATTACAACGGGGGAAGACGAAGCTATTTTCCTGTACACTGCTTTTAAATCTTCAATTACCTCTTTTATTTGCTGCCACCTTCTAAAGCAAAATTAAAATTAATAGTGACAACGCTGTAATAGTCTAGGGGGATGAACATGTACCAAAAAACTCCCAGACTTCTGTGGCATCACCACTTTCAGACATTTGTTTCTATCCCCTTCTCCGTATAAAGAGGAACATGTCACCACGTCCTTCCACGAAGCTGGAGGGAAATGAGCCATTAAACCTGAGGCCAAAAGAACAGCAGAGAGAGCTGAGGAATCTTTTCCACGTTCTGTCATATATTACTACCAGAAAAGATGTGACAGAAAGAGAGGAAACCCAGATCATAAAAACAGTTTCCAAAAAACTTAGGAGAACCATTTCTTAGGAAGATTGCACATGTAACCAGAAGTGGAGCTTGCACAGGTGGCAACTGGCTCAACCACTCAATAGGATCCAAACAGAAGCAGCTCAGGGCATTCAAAGCAGCAGAGCCAGCCAGACTGGCTGTGGCTTCTGAAGGCTCTCTTCTATCAATGACGTTCAGTTCTGCTGTCCAAGATGAGAATTATGTAACTGGTTGTAGAATAGAAAATACAGGGTTTTAATTAAGAAAAAAAAGGTGCTAAAAGATCTAAGCAACCAAGCTTGTGAGACTGTATCCCATGCACACGGAGCTTTGGAGGGGAAGACTATGCTAAAAGATACACAGGGCAATGAAGAATTAGCCAACATGAGATGAGTTCACTTCCCAAGACCCACAGGCACCCAGCAAACACAACAGCTTTTCAGAATATTCCTCCTAAGGCAGCAATAAACAATTTAGGTGTGATGCTTCTCCTCTCACTGGAACCGTAGCAATGTATGTCATACATCATCATAGGGAAACATATTCCAGAGAAACCAGAAGAACTGCTTTGAGGGGAAGGGGAATAGAATTGCAAAGGAACAAATCTGGAGGAGGGAGCCAGCACAGCTCCCTCAGCAACGCTGAAAGCCTCAATTAGCACCTTCTGGAGCGTAAAGCAGATAGTGAGTGGTTGTCCACCCAAGAAAGTAAGACAAACTTGAGCTCATTCCTCTGGAGCTCCCAAGATGTGCCTACCTTGGAGTGTCTGAGGTTTTAGACGAGCTCATTACTCAGGTGGACACACAGCTCAAGTTGGCTCTGTCTACTCAAGCAAAGCTCACAGGATCCTGAAGGGCTCAGAGAGTACCGGGAAAAAATACACAACACCAAGTACTTCCTCTGTAAAGGAGCTACAATCAGGCTTTAACTCCAGCTCCAGCCCTGACCAGGAGGGACTTGGACTGGTTTTCTGAGGACTCAACAGTCTATTTCTAAATGATGCTGCACAGTACCACAAACAACAGGAAGGTTTCCTGCCCACCTGTCAGGCGCTGCCCCATGTGCTCATGTGACACCACAGTCAAGGTGACAAGTCTGCTCAGAACCAGACACACCCTGTGGAGACTCTCACATGAGGCCAACAGAGATGGATCTACACCCACAGCAGCAAATCCACAGATTTTTACTGACAGTGTGATGAGATACAAGCACTGGTCTTGCACTCAGCTGGAGTGGCTGCAGAGCTCACACCACCACAGCCAGTTCTGCCTCTTTTGTCCAAGGAAGAAAAGAAAGATTGAGTTGGCTGGAGACAGGATAGTCGATCAGATTTTCCAGAAGGTGCCTCTGTGTAAGCTGTTTGGAGAGAGAGGGAAGAGAGAGTATCAGGTCTTCCTGGTGTTTCCCTGGCAGCACTATAGAATCAGGGAATGGTTTGGGTTGGAAAGAACCTTAAAGATCCTCCAGTTCCACCTCCTGCCATGGGCAGGGATGCCTTTCACTAGCCCAGGTTGCTCCAAGCACCATCCAGCTTGACCTTGGACACTTCAAGGGATGAGGCAGTTTCTCTGGGCACCCTGTGCGGGTGGTGAGGCACTGAAAGAACTTCCTCCTAATATCTAATCCAAACCTACTCTCTTTCAACTTGAGGCCATTCCCCCTTGCCCTATCTCTACACTTCCTGATGAACTACTCTGACAATGCTCCCTCAACCCTTAGAAGCCGTGGTTGCTGCACTACAAATGTTAGGTGAAAACGTTTGGTTTAATCCTTGGGAATGACACATTTAGATACTGTCTGAAAACACTGAGATTTTCTTTGATTTGGCAAGTTCTTAAATGCAGCAAATCCTCAGGTCCCTACATGAGACCTAAGCTCACACTTTCTAAGATGATGCTGAGACCAAAGCAGACCTAACAAGAGGAGAGTGATTGCTCATTCTGGGAACCCACAGGCAAAAAGCAACGTAATCTTTCTCTCTACAGAACACATTGTGGCAGCAAAGGACACCAAGGAGGGCAGGAAGTTACTGCAGCAAAAGGACAATGCTGGCACAATAACAAATAGGAATATATGGGTCTTAATAAGCATAAATTGTAAGAGAAAGGCACAGTAATTTGAGCAATCAGCCTTTCCCTGAGAAGAGGGAATGTTAACAGTGACATGCTTTGTTTTCAAAGGGGAGTGCTCAGCAGGGCAGCTGCAGCAGCAGCCAGGCAGATGCAATAACCCAGGAGGCTCCTTAGAGCACTATATTCCTATGAGAATTTTAACAACAAATCCACTTGTTTATCTGAGCATTTGAATGGAACAATTTTCTAGATGACCACTCAAGAAAGGCAGAAACCAAACAGAGCTCACTGAGGAGTGAGGTACAGGTGAACAAAGCAAATCCATCAGAGGTGCCTTCATAGGCCTCCAGGACAGGAAGCTGGCTAACAAGTGATCTCTTGCAGAGACACTGATAAGACTTTGGTTTCAATTTTAAAGGCTATGGCCAATGTTTCACAATTGCTTTTTCATAGTCTCATTGAACAAAAAACCCAAAACATCAAGAAGTCTTGTTTATGTTTTTCCGTTTGATTTTTTTTATTTTGTTTGTTTGTTGGGGGGGGGGGGGTATTTGGTTGATTGGTTGGGGGTTTTTAAGGCCAAAACCAAATTCAGTTTCAAGTACTTAAAAGAAAACAAAACAAGAAACTAAAACTTTCTTTATTGGAAAGACGAGTGTAACCTTCACATAATAGAACATCCAAAAAGTTGATTCGACAGCACTGAAAGCCAGAAACAGCACAGAGCATGGGGAACAAGAATTTGGCCCATTACCTAACTCTCTATTTGAAGAGAAAATATCTAGTTTTCACCTCCTCCTCTTCAATTTACCCGTTTCCAGAGGAGCCAGGGTGCACAGCTATCTCAGCAGATTAGAATCTAATGAACAATCTTTTCCCATTAGACATGCCTACCAACCTTAAAGAGTCCCCATCCAGCCTTGCAGTTGAGAAGTGTTGGATTTGTTGCTAGAAACTCTCAAAAACAATTTTCCAGATTTTGAGTTCCTCATTTTAACTGATTTCAGAGTCCAAAATTCATTAGCTGTGCTTCAGCAGCACCCAACTGATCCATTACACAGTGTAGCCAATTCCTTTGAGCCCCAACACTTCTCTTAAGTATACAAAGTAAAGTTGGGGGAGTTTTCAGCTTTCTTTATAATGTGACATCAATGGAACAACACACTTGCCACCCATTGCAATGAGATTGAACAAGGGAGAAGAAAAGTCTCAGGAAAGGAGCAGCTCTTCATATCAGCAAACCTTACTTTCTGTTGCTAACATAAAATCAAGCACATGGTCTACCTGAAATTATAGATCAGTTAAAATGTCTAAATGGTTCCATTCTAACCATAGGAGAACAAGCCACTGCCAGCAACTCTAGACCCTGGGATTTGTGAAATATATAGATTTCTAAGTAGCTGCTACTGGATGCATTTTTTTTCAAGTAGATAGACTGTTCAACTTGACCTCTAAATCTATTTGACAGACATGAGACTGTTACAATGAAATTAAGAACTAAATTTAAACACAGACACAGTTATTAAAAATCATACAGCAGGACAAGACTGGCATACAGCTCCACAGAAAGGCTGTGGCCATCAGACTGGGGAACTAGAAACATCTGAAAACAAATCTTTACAGATATCTGTATATCTATGCCTATTTATCTATCTATATATGTAGCAACACAGGTTAGTCCTCCTGCCCCTGGCACTGGTCTGCTCAGGGCAGCTGCACTCCTTCAGGGACTGCTTCAAATTTCACATCAAAACGTCCATGCTAAGCTCTTCCTTCACAGGCAGCAAACAGCAGCAGCCCAGGAATGCCCCCATTTTCCATGAAAACAAATCAACTCTTGCATGTGCATTGAGCACATCCACCTCTGGCAGTTTTGATGTGAGCAGAGTGTGAAGAACCAAAACTAAAAATTGCTCTGTGGCTTTTAGGAGGCTCTGGAGACCATTTAAGCACCCATGAGTGGATAGATATGTAAAAATATGTGCAGTGAGATGTGTGGTTGGAGCTCCCACTGTGAACAAGGCACTGCCGTGGCTCATCCCTGCCCTGTTTCCGAGGTCACCAACACTCCAGTCAGCTCAGTGAGGCTGGTACCCTCTGGCTGCAGCATCATCCATTCCCACCCTTCCTCTGGGCCAAAGCCACCCCCTCCAGGCTCCCCAGGGGCTCTGTCCAGGACACACAGCACAGTCCCCGTTTGCCAGCTCCTTTCCAAGTTCTTGACCACACAGCCTCATCCAGATCTACACCAGCAACAAGCAGCACATTATTCTTCACCCTGCAAAATTCCTTACACTAAAACCAACAAAGGCACCACGACCAGGCAATCTGAGTTTGAGGCACCATCTGCCACCAATTTGTGGGTCAAAGCCTTTTCACTACCTCTCCAGAAGTCTAAAATAGTTGTAGGCAGCCTCAAGAACACAACCAATTTATTACAGTGATCATTTCTTATCGGCTCCTTTCTCCAATCTCTCTGACTGCTTTGAGCAGAACGTTAACTCAAAGAAAACTGAGCAATGGGGAAAAGGAAACAGTGTTCCTACAGATGTGAATGTCATGTAAATGTCAAAGCTCCTGTTAAAATTTGATCAGGAGACTGAATGAAAGGGAAACAGTAATACTGCAAGTAAACCAGCACATGAACAACAGTTTCAGCCTGTCTGCTCATGACATAACCTTAGTGATGGATTCCATTATTCTTAATATTCCATGTAATATTAAGCTGTAATTGATTTTGCTAAAAGATCATATATAGCAGCACAAGAACTGCAAACAAATGTTTGCTGACAAGATGGATCTACACAGTCTTAATACTAAATTGTTCTGTGTCATTTCTACCACTGCTCTTAATCCAAAAAACTTTTCATTTCTTTTGCATGACAAATAAATGCCTGTCTAATAAGTTCCAGGAGCACATGCACCCATTTACCTGTTGGTACCCATGTGAGGAAACAAGGTGGTTTCACATTAAAGCCCAAAAAGCTGAATTCCAGCAGACACTATAGAGACACATCATTGTAATGAATCAGTCTCCCAAGATTTTGCCTTGGAAAGGTACTATTTTTCCAAGACTGCACAGTCCTACTTCCCACACTTCCTGATGAACCTCAGGTACTAACTGCTCCTCTCTCAGGAACTCTCTTCCTACTGAGTGACCTCAGTTCTGTCACTTCAGGAGGCTGAACATCTCCTAAACCGCCTCAAGTATTTCAACAGCCCCGGTAACATTAAGATGTCACTGACAGTGGGGCAGGGGCATATTTGTGTACAGACACAGGAGAATGGATTTAAATTGGATGTTATGAAGAAATTCCTCCCTGTGAGGTTGGTGAGGCCAGGTTGGACAGGGCTTGGAGAAATCTGGGCCGGTGGGAGGTGTCCCTGCCCATGGCAGGGGATGGGATGAGATGAGCTTTAAGGTCCTTTCCAACCCGAACCATTCTGTGATTCAATGAACTGTAGCTATTGGTCTTAACTACAGCTTAAAGATTTGCTTCACTCTAAAAAACAGACCTAGAAAAATTCTACAGGAGTATTCATATTAGTAAATGCAAAGAGAGAATTAAATAAAGAAAATAAATGATACTTTCTCTATCAGCTTTACATGCCCCCACCATGTCATCACACCTACCTGTCAGCACAGAGGGACTAACTCTGGCACAACAAGTGCCAGCCTCAGTTTAGTTCAGAATGATTTCAAAGCAGTCCAACAATTGCCCTGAACTGATTCTTTTCTGTCAAAAAATTGCCAGCTTGTTTTAGGTGTGTGTGGCCCAGAGGGGTGATTTCACTTTGCAGTAGCCTTGACATTTGAGTTACCTGTTGTGCCCCCAAAACAGTTTGCTAATTTCTTCCACAGGAGTTACACAAGGATATCTTGGGAAAGAACTTGGAATTGTATGCCCTCAGCAACATCCTCTGTGGCTGACAGTGCAAGTCATAAACTTGTCACTATCCTGAAAATTGGTGGCAGGGCAAGAGGACACAACATCCATATCTCTGATGGATGGCTCCCTTTAGTTTGAGACTCCCTTAGTAGTCAGAAGATTATTTTTTACTTTTTGTAATCTGCCTTCCAACATATTAGAACATTAGCAAAGACTCAAGGGGATATCATTGTAACCCCCAAAAAAGAGAGTTTTTCAGGGATTTCAGTAATCCTCTGCCCTTTACCTTCAATGAGGCAAACACAGGCAGAATATTCCACTGCTTCATTGCTGTTGCAACTTAGAATGAGGAAGAAATAAAGCAAAAAGGGAAGTAGGTTGCAGTGTCAGTGGACAACACTTCCATCTCTCATGAATTTCATGAACAGCCTAACTGATCTAGTCAGAATTTTCAGCCCCACCAGCATCCTTCAGAGCACCTTCCTCGAGGTCCCAAAGACCATCCTCCCCAGCCTTTGCCCTCTCTCTGCTCTGCCTCTCCAGCTGGCTGCCAGACTATGTTTTTATACCTGTATGAGTTACAGGATGTTATTCTCTGAAGTTTTTCTGTCTACAAAGTGGTTGTTATGAGCTCAAGGTCTGCCCTGGGGTTCACCAGTCATTAATCCCATTTTATTAAAGAGTGTCCCTCTTTAAAAAACAAACCCACCACCTGACAGTCACCAGGTGCATTTACCCAGATCTTACTCAGGTATAAGTACTTATGTAAATAACCTTGCTTCACATTAAATGTTAGAAGATTTACTTCTTTTTTCTTATTCAAAGTGAAATTTGATTCTAATGAAAGGCATTGTTCCCCCCCCCCAAAAAAAAAAGTGAAAAAGGAGTAAAGGCATAAGATGTTCTACTGCTATATTATTAATTTGGGCGCCTACAGGAGAAAAAGCCCTCAAACATAAGTAAAATAGGCAAATACCAGCAAGTTCCTTGACTATCAGAACTGCAGCAACTTTGTTATTATGAACAAATCTCTGCTAGTGGACATCCAGCAACAGAGTTCAGACTGTTCTTGAGAGATTTAAAGATCCTATTGGTGAATGTTTAATAACTTAAAGCTCCACAAGCTAAATGGATTCAGAAACCAGTCAGTGCTTCTTCCAAACTAGCTGCTGCTCACCCATCTATCCCCTTTCCTTTGACAGGAGATGACAAAAAAAAGGAATAAAACTTCAAATGCAACACTATTGCTGCTTCAGGTTGTCCATTTCCCCCATCATACACATGACACTTGAACATCAAGACCTAGTTGCACTGGAGTGTGGGTTTCACTTCTAGCTTACACTCCCTTTTAGATGCAACAATCAAAATTAAATACACCATATTCTAATTACTTTCATGTTGCTGCCTCACAAATACTTTCCTCAAACTTGCAGCCTCTGCAGACAAAAGGAGAGAGCAAAGACACAAGTTATTTTGTTGTTGGACACGCCACCATAAACCAGAGGTTCCCACATTATTTCAAGGTTTAATATTGCCCAGTGTGAAAACAGAAAGGAAAAAAAACCCAAACTCTTTATAATCCATAAATACAGGTCTGTTCAGTGGAGACTCTTGGAAATAAGGGTCTGCCTTGGCACTCAAGAACACGAACACCACCAAGGCTGAGCAGGACATACCTATTTAAGCTCAGCTTTGGAACATGGCTATTGCCAAGTCAAGCCTGGAGCAGCACAGAACTGAAATGCAGCAACTTCGCTGCCATGCAAGAAGAAACTGCTGGCCCAGCACTTCCAAGGCTTTTCCCAGCTCCATCTGTGAAGCTTCCCAGCCCATCCCTGTGCTCCCATCACTCACTTCTCCAAAGACCTGTTTCCCAGCCAGCCTCGGTGCTATTGCATTGCAATTAAACTACATCAGATAAGCTTGAACAGCTCCTCTGCAAGGCTGGCGCTCCAGGACGCCGAGGGACATGCTGCAGAGATGTCCCTGACACACAGAGGATCTACCAAGCAGAGCATATCCTTCACCATCAGGTACCAGAATGGAACCTCAGAGTGTGGTCCCACTCAAATAATGATTGCTTATGAAAACACACACAATGCAGTTAAAAGAAGGGTGAATCCAACCCACCAAGCCCAGATCAACAGAATACTCAACAGTTTGTCTGAGCTTTTTAAAAGTACCGCTTCTACTTCTGACAGGCCATAATTTCTCTGTTTAGGAAAGATTCTTTATCTCCACAACCATAATAACAGTCATCATAGACTCCTAGTTGGAAAAGACCTCCAAGATTGTTGGGTCCAGCCAGTAACACAGCACTGCCAAGTTCCCAAGTGCCACTTACAGCCTTGAAATTTTAACTCTTGTAATGAGAGCAGGTAACTGGGCATTGCGTGGTTCATGTGCCTGACTAGGCAAATACCCCTATAAACAAGCAAAGTGAACACCAAGGTCTGCAAGGAGAGAGCACAAAGCTGCCTGTTATCATCCCTATATCGCTGCTCATGAGGTAGCAATATTTGGAGCTGCTGGTCCAAGTAATACTCTGATGTTTAAATAGCACTGTTGGCTTTGAAATAGGGTTGGTACTCCCACCCCTTCCTGCAATGTGGATTTGAGGGAAATCTGAAACCATCCCCTCAGCTGGGGCCATGCAAGTGCTGTGAGGTGGCACAGAGCCAACACTGGCTATGGAGTGCTCCCATGGGATGGCTCACAAGACACCCAGAGCTCCAGACAACAGGAGTCATCTCCCTCTTACCATGAGCAACCATGGAAGTGCCAAAGGGAAAACAGCAACCAACAAGACAGAAGCACTAAAGATGCAGAGGAGGGGAAGCTGTAGGCAAACAGAAGATGTTGCAATCAGCCATTCAAATTACACTGTCATGCTGGGATTAACATTCCTATTTTTGTAAAAAGCACCACACGGAATGGAACAACAGAGAGATAACAGACTGGAGTTGTGTATCTCATCCAAAAGAAGGAATCACCAACACTCCCCAATGGTTGTGCACTGAATCAGAGTGGGAATGCAAACCAAGGAACATTTCTATCTGTTTAAAATATCTGAGGAGGAACCACATGAATGAAGTAAAGGCAGCAATCAACAACCTCCTAAAGTTACCAAAATAAGAAGTCTGTACAATGGACATATCAATAACTCACAGCCCTCCCAGATCCTCAAGAAGTGCTACCTACATGTTCAGTCCTACAACCTGAGTACTAAGCCACTCAGCACAGAATTATTTTGGTTGATTTTAAGCAGAAATGTGTGTGAATGTGTATTTCTGAAAAAACGAAGCTATTTTAGCCACAAATTGTTATCCAAATCTGACTGCCTAACTACCAAAGTAGTAAATAAAAGCACCATTGGAAGTAGTGGGCTCCATATTTCACTAATTAAGTCACTTTAGCCAGAGAAGCATTTTAGAGCTTACACATGACCTTCACCTTAGAAAGGATTCACTGCTGTTTTATTAAGATGGCTCCTCAAACTGCTTTATCAGGAGTATTTTTCTCCTTATGTCCTTCCCAAACTCCTTCCAGAAATCTTTCCACCTGCTTTTATGAGTCAGCTTTGTCTTTTTACCTCAGTTTCTTCTCTCAATACCTCAAATGGTTTGTTCAGGTCAAAAAATGAAACGTACAAATGAAATAAAAAATAATTTAGTACTTCAGTGACAGCAAACAACCACAGCCTTTGTGGCACTTCACTTTGAACCTCTCTCTGCTCTTTTTCTTTGCCCTTCAGACTGCACTAATTCAGAGAATTTATTTGAACCAACACTGTGCCTTTCCATGTTGTAGTGCATTCCCTTAGTGACAGAAAAAAATAGGCTGGAAAAAGACAGCAGTCCATGGCCCTTCCTCAAGCAAACATCCACTGCAGGCAAGGCTGGTTTGTTTGCAGTTCCAAGGAAGATCAGGAAAAAGCCCAGGATTCCTCTGGTCACCTTTAGGCTGAGATTACAATCTTGACACCAGCAATGTCAATTCCTCTTGGAGCCTTATTTCAGAGTAGTTATTCCCAGTATGAGCCAGCACAGCTCAGGTAAGGGTTTTGTACACAAGGAAGAGCCTGTCCATCACAGCTCTGTGCTGTCACCAAACCTGCAGCATCCTAACTAAGATACAGCTCCTCTGCTTGGCCAGTAATTGCTCTCCAACCCCCTCAGAAACTTCCCCAGCAGAGAGAAAGTTTCTCCAAGAAAGCCAAAACAAAGCAATAAACAAACAGAAACAATTAAAACCTTAATCTTACTTTCCAGTACAGGCAGCGAGGCTCTTTCCCTTGCTCATCCCCCTTCCCAGTGCCAGGGGTTTCTGCATCCTGGCACCTCCCAGGAAGCTCATTAACATTTCTTGGCTGCCCCATCCTTTGGAAGTGTCCAAGGCCAGGTTGGACAGGACTTGGAGCAAGCTGGGCTGTGGGAGGTGTCCCGGTCCATAGTAGAGGGTGGGATCAGATGAGCTTTAAGGTCCCTTCCAACCCAAACCATTCTGGAGTTCCAAGGTTAGACAAATATTCAAGGCAACCACCCTGACAAGGTCAAATCTCTGACAACAGGGGAATGAATCCACGGGAGGCAAAGGCAGATGCAGCCACCCCACAGCTGTAGCTCACCCATCTTTAATGGCTTTTGCCTCCTCAGGTGAATCCAGGAAGATTAACCATCTCCCACACCTGCAATTAAAAGTTCTTGTTCTACCTTCTTCTGTGCAACTTCAGCCAGGTATGCAGCCCCCAAAGAACAGCTCGTCATCCTAAGGGCAGGGAACCACAGAGAGCCCCTGCCAAGGGGTTTGTACCAACTGCCTGAATGCCAGGAGAGCCACTTCCCACTGCTGCTGAGTACTTCTTGGCAAGTCTCTTATAATAAATCACCTGAGCATGCAAGGTTGCAGGAGCATCTCCTCTCCCAGCAGCCTGCTCTGTTGGGCTCCTACAAGCTTATTAGGCACTCAGTGTCTCTTTCCCCCAAAGATTTCCCATCAACAAATGCATCAAATAGAATACTCTAGTAGCAGCAAAATTAATACATACCTGCAAGGCACTTTTTCCCCCTTCATCAATCAGCTGATTAGTTAATTTTAATTAAAACAGCAAACTCTGATTGCAGGATTTTAAGCAATAATCCTTGCCACTTTAACTACTGTTTTCTGTGTTTCAGGTATTGAATTCATAAACTATTAATAAGACAAAACCAGCAAACTTGATTTTAATTCTCAAGCAGCCTTTTGGCTGGATCCAGATCTCAAGCTTCAACTACTCAGTTACCCATCTGCATGTTTCAAGTACCAAGAAGCACATATTAACTGGCTAATAGTTCAGTTTTCATCTGTGCACTCTAAGTTTAGGGGAAAAAATAGCTGGGTCACACACACAAAAAAAAAGATGCTTCATTTTGCCCGACGTCTGTTAAAGTCATTTCAAGTTTGGATGAAGACCCAACAACCTTCATGGGGTATGTTTGGTTTGCTAAACCAATGGGATTTATGTCAGACTTACTGTTACAACTGAACTCAGAGCAGAATTTACTTTCCTGTTTTCAGATTTTGCTGCCTGGCTGGACAGGGGCCCTGATGTAAACAGTAAAAAAGGAAAGCTAACGTTCATACTGTTGTCCTGTATAAGAGCATTTTAGCTAAGGCCTAATTGCCCCCTGAATTTTACTAAAGCCAGGAAGGGAAAAGTGCAAAACTAGTGGTTTTACTTCCTTCACCTGTTTGCTAAACACCAGCAGAGTTTTAACAACTCTCATGTTTAAAGGTGTTCACAAATGACTTAAATCACAGAGTTCAGAGGTAAATCTCCATGTGTATCAGGCTCCTAAGGCACAGGAAGAAGGAAAGCAGCAGTAAGTGAGACCTGAAGCATCCTACTTTTTCAGAATATACTCCACTGAGTACAAACATAGTTCCTGAAGTGTGCAAGTGCCTGTAGAAATATGTAAGAAACTCATGAAATTTTATTTTGTAAACTGAGGAAAAAGAACTCAAGTCAACTTCCAACTTCTGTCTGATATCCATACTCTTATATCAAGTGCAAAGCTTCACTCCACAGCACCATTCCCACATATCCATCCAGAACTGCTTTGTAGCTGTCCCAAACAGACACCAACAGCCCCAACCTAGTCCTCCAAGTAATAAATGCATGTGCAGCATGGATACATAGTGCAGGAACTCAAGAGACTTCATGCTTCAGACTTCCACTAGGGTATAGGAAATCACAGTCTAGAGAGCAGACCTGAGAAACACAAACATTTACACAACTGAAATGATGTGGACAGAGGGCGAATGGACAATAACTCTGGTCTCACAGAACTGATGAAGCTCTTCATCTGCAAAGTGCACACTTGAATGAGTACTTACCTTTAAGATGTTTAGCATGTTGCTCTAATAACCATTTTGCCAAAGGAATTATGTATTCTTACACTTTTCCAAATCCTTGCCCATATTGTCATTTGGAAGTTACAGAAAAAGCAGAATGTGAAAAGCTGCCCTCTGAAAACTCAAATAAAAACATAACCAAGCCTGATCTAAGTGTCCCTTTACCTGTCTGGGGTCATTGTCTTGAAAATTAAGCACGTGTCACCTATAGTCACTGCACCTTCCAGAGGGTGGCATAAGGGGGCCTGACAGATCCTCAGCAGCCGAAGCAAGAGGGAGAGCCAGTGGTTCCCAACCTGGGAGTAACCCGCCTCCAATTTTGCACAGCTCTGACACACCAAAAAGTTGAAAGCAGGGTGGATTCCCACACCATTGCTGGCCGTGCCGGCTCACACATGTGACATGACTGTCACTCCTGCTGCAGTGCCAACGCGCTGCCATTGCCTCTTCAGGAGGCTGAGGAAGCACCTCATGCACACTCCGTGATTGGCCAGCCAAGCAGATCCGGCTCTGCTGGGAAGCAGGAGATAGCATCTTCCAGGGAGAACTGAATTTGGAAGAGTTACACAGCAGGAACAGTTTGCATTCATTCCCGGCATGCTACGTGGGATCTTGAGAACATTTGCTTTACCACTTCGACTATACGGTCTGATTTTATTTTTAAATCTCTCTTTCCCCCCAGTTTCCACTCAGCAGAGAGCAAAACTGTTCTCAGCCGAAGTGAGAAACCTATTTGCTTAACACGCAGACACCCCAGAGAGCAGCCTGAGAATTTTACATGTCATGAACCTTCTCCCGTCGGAGAGTGGGTAGGAGCAGACAAGGAAAATGTTTCCACCTCAACTTTTCATGACGGGATGTGGGAGCAATCTGCCTTGCAAACAGTGGGGCTTCCCCCTCGGTGTCGGCCGAGTCCAAATGAGGCAACGGGAATCGATTTGCATCCAACAGCCCCTTCAACTATCACGCCCCTCCCTCTAAATTAACATCCACGCAATCGTCATTAATGGCCAGTTCTGGAACACGTACAGGGTCTGGAAACCGCCGCCTGTCTCTGCCGGCATGTGCCCCCAGATGACACCACCACCCACACGTCTACCTTGCTCTTCCCACGGTAATCTCATAGCGCTCAGGCTCCAGCGCCCAAAGCTGACCTCACCGTTCATCTCTCAAGTTAGCACACCCAAACACAGAGCTCGGATCAGTCACAGGGATAGATTAAATCACTGGGGTGTGCAAAAGGCAGGCAGCAGAGTCGCATCACCTACCAGGACTCGGGGACCGGGGTCACCCTGCTCACTCCCGCTGTAATCCCACTCCCAAAGCGTTCGGGGAGCTTGCCGAGCTCGGGAAGGTGTCTCCCCGCAGCTTTGCGGTTACAAGGCAAGGAGCTTCTCGTCTCCCCTCCGCAGGACTCTCCGATGCCTGAAGGGCTGAGGCACTCGGGAAAAGGCAGCAGGGAAAGCACCCAGCGTCACTTGCTTCCCCTAAACGAGCTCGGAAATGAGATGTAACAGCATCCTCTCCCGCGCCAAGTATTACAGGAGCGGAATACTAACGTGGCCCTTTATTTTCCCGATTACCATATACAGATAATAAAGTCTAAATACTGCATTTCTGCACTAGCCCTTGCAAATTAACCCTACATCTCAAAGCGACACGACAGCAGCTGAGGTCACCGTCTCTCCTCTGCCTGGCGGCAGGGACCGATGGGGAAGGCAAGGAGGAGAAAGGTGTTTGTCCTCGCCGGAGGAGGCTCTCTCAGCTCCGGCCGCCGAGCGCTGCCCCAGCAGGGTGGGAGCCCCTGAGCCGAGGCAGCCCGAGGAGCCGCGGCCGCGCAGGTCCCGCCCGCCCCTCTCCCGCAGCAATCCCACCTGCGCATCGCGCCCTCGCCGCCGACTTACCCCCTTCCGCCGGGAAACTTTCGGCCGCGGAGGGGAGCGGGACGGGGCCGGGCGCGGGGCCGCCGCCCTCTCGCAGCGAGGCCCGCGGGGGCGGCTCCGGTGCCGCCGGGTCCGTGCGGGAGCGGGGGCAGCGCCAGCTACGGCGGTGGCTGCGCGGGCCGGGGGGGCTCGGCGAGTAGCGGCGGCGCTGCCACTCCCGGAGCTGCCCCACGGCCGAGCTGCCCCCACGGCGCTGCCGCGGCTCCGGCTCGGGGGGCGCGGGCAGAGCGGAGCTGCGCTGCGGCGGAGCGGCTGCTCGCGGCCGCCTCCCCGCATCGGCAAACGAAAAACAAAAAAAGGAAGGAAGAGAGGGAGAGGGGGGAGGAATGAGGAGGGGGGAGGGAGGAGAGGGGAGGAATGAGGGGGGGGGGGGGGGAAAAAGGCAGCGAGCATTTGCGAGGGCTCCGGGCATCCCTGCCTCGGCACACGGTCCTCTGCACCCCGCTCCTCCGGGATGGAGCAGCCAGCTCCCTCGCAGCTCCACCGCCCTCCTGGTTACTCCGGCCACAGCACACCCAGCGCAGGACTGGCACGGCAAAGCGGGCCAGGGGCTGGGGGCCCTGCCCTCCCTCCACCCTCCCGACACGGGGCGCCCGGCATCGCCGCGCTCTCACCCCGCGCCCCTCGCCCAGCCCGAACGCGGAGATGCTGCGCCGTGCCAGGGAAGGAGCCTCTGGCAAACCCGCTCTCGGCGCTTACTGATCCCAACTCCGGACCGACGCGCACCGGCTGCCGAATCTGAGTGCTTGCTGATGGTGTCAAATGCCACCTGTAGGCCTTTTTCCAGGGAGGATCAATGTCTCGGCTACCATCCGTCTGAATTCGGGGGGCAAAGTTTCAGGTGGGGGACCGACCCCGTGAGACCTGCTGGCTGTCCGGGGTACGCAGGGTCAGCCCCGCTTCAGGCTCCCGCTCCTCCCCGGGACCGTCCCGCTCTAACCTGAGCCGAATTGCACCCACTGCAGGGACATAAGAGGCCCTGAAAAGGCAAACCTCCGTGTGTTACCTTAAAGCAGCATAGACCTTCGTTTCTTAGCAAACAAACTCCACGTTGACTCAGCCATTCGTCGCCGTTGCAAGAGGAAGACCCCTCACAGGTGAGCAGCAACTAAACCATTGCTGGTTCCAAAAGCAAATGTTCACTTTTTACCCTGCCCACTCTACTCATCTCCGGGGTGGGATACGACAAGCACTCCTGGGCTCCCTCACTCCTGGAAGAGAGCTTTCCTAAGCAACCTCAGCGAAGAAAATACAAAACGAGAGTTTGCCTCTTTAGTCCCACCAAACTCCCCTCCCCTCTCGCCTTCAAACGCCGTTATTGCGTTCACCTGAGCTCCTCCCTCAAACTTCTGCGGGCAACTCCACTGCAATACCACCAACACCTTTCTGTCAAACCTTTTATAAAGGAAAAAAAAATCCCTCCTGACCTTTCAAGTAAAGATGACCATGTAAATCTTGACTCCCTCAATATCATCTCAGATCCAAGTGGCAAAGTAGATTTATGAACCCCTGAGCTTACCCAAGTATTTTCAGATGAGCCTACTAATTCCTTTGGAATTAGTAATTAGTAATAGCCAACCCTAGTCTTCAGAAGGACTCGGACTGTATTTCTAGAGTACTGAGGAGCTCTGACACTGCATATTAAAAAAGGAGCACAGTTTAATCCGATGCAAAGAGGATGCCGCCAACTATTTTATATTTAAATGCTTCTCCCCTTGACGGCGCCACGTAGCAGCATCCGCCGCTCGGAGCCCCTCACTCAGCCGCGCTCGCTGTCCCCAAACTGGGACCAGGAGCCACTCGGGGGAGTGACTTTTGTTCTTCCCGCACCTGCTCCCGCGCGGGGCTATGGCTCCCCAGTTCGGGCGGCCTCGCTGTTAAAGGTGCCCTGACCCGCCGCAGGGACTCCCATCGCATCCCTCACCTCCAACTCGGTGCCTCCGCCCGCCGCCGCTCCCCCGGCCGCCCTCGCCTTCCCTGCCGCGGGTCCAGCCCGGGGTGGGCTGGGGCCGAGCGGGGCCGTGCCGAGCCGCGGGGCTGCCAAACGCGGGCGGAGTGTGCCCCCGTCTCTGCTCGGAGGGACGGCGAACTGCAGCCGCAGGCACCGGCCCCTCGCCATCCCTCCTGCCTTCCCTCCCTCCTGCCCGCCCGGCACCCCCGGCACCCCGGAGGTACAAACATCCCATCCCCGGCACCCCGGCGGTGCGGGCATCGCGCCCCCGGCACCCCGGAGGTACAAACATCCCATCCCCGGCACCCCGGCGGGGTGGGCATCCCGCCCCCGGCACCCCAGCCCTGCGGACGTCGTTCCTCCGCACACCAGCCCTGCGGGCATCGCGCCCCGCGCACCTCGGCCCTGCGGACGTCATGCCCCCCGCACCTCGGCCCTGCGCACATCGCACCCGTGTCCTCAGCCCAGAGGCTGATCCGCTCCCCGGAGCGTACCGAGACCGCGCACACCGGCAGTGATTGGCCTTGTCAGGAGTAAAAAAGAAGCAAACTTCCCTGAAACAGAGAAATAGTGGCGAGCTGGCACCAGTGCGAACTCTGAGAGAGGGATTAAGTTCAGGGATGCTGGCCTGGGTTTGGAAGTTGACAGGGGTGATTTCTATGAAGTAAAAAATGACTATTAATTACAGCAGCTGGAGGGGGAAGAGAATGTGTCCTGGTTCTTGCATAGAGTCAGTTCATTGGCAAAAATGTTTTTTAGTCTTCCACCAGTTGTCCTTCTTTTTATAAACAAGAGATACTTGTCAACATCCTTGTGCTCTTCAATAGAGGCCCATGAGCTTTCTTGTACTAGTTTATTTGCTTTAAATATGAGCATTTCCTGAACATGTGAGCTTTGCAGGCTTAGATGGAAGATTTTGGTGAACTATCAGAACAAAAATCTCAAAGAGGCAGATCAGCAGCCAGTGGAATCGGGGACTCAGCCATTAATAATTTTTTTTTACTTCAATATTTATACCAACACCACACACAGACTGAAATTTCTCCTATCTTTACCCTCAAAACTTATTAGCTTAAGCTCACGATCAACACAGTAGGCCAGGTCAGACTCCTCCACTCAGTATAGAATGCAAAGAACAATTACTTAACCATAAAATCCCAAGAAGAATGGGGTTGGCTGGAGACCCCAGCAACCCCACCACTGCATCTGTTCCCCCCACAGTTGCTTACGTGGAAACATGAGCAGGACGAGGCTCAGAAAATGAGTTCTGTCCTGTTGGCTGGAGCTGGCACCAAAAGATAAGTTTCCCAAGCCACATGTTTCTACTCATCCTTACAGCAACTTTCCTTGACCCTACTCAACTCATTAAATCAGCAGAAAACTAACCTGGCAGTGAAAAGCAGAGTCTCCTTCATCTTTAACAAGCCAAGTGGGATCACAGAGTCAGATAAGCAGCAAAGCCATTGCTGAGCAGGTCTGGACTGAGTAGACCATGCAGGCTGTGCAGGACCAGTCCCTTCAGCTGCCAGTTGTTATATTTGCTCAGCTACCCCGTGACCCCTTCTTCTCAATTCCACCTCTGTAAATCCAGAGTAAATCCCCCAGCTGCAGCTGAGTCCAAAATTTCATCCCTCACATTCTCTGAAGTCAAAAGCAAAACTTGTATTGATTTAGAGGGAGACTTCTTATGTCCCTCTCCCCTACAAAAGTGATAAGAGCATGAATTTTAACCCTTGTGATACCCTGATGCTTTACAGGAATCCTATAAATATTTAAATGCCTATGTGCACTATGGAAATCAGCTCACAGTTCCATGCCTCAACACCATTTGTAGGCACACAGGTGAACAAAAACCTGTGTCATGACTTGAATTCCTTCTTCTCATACTTGCCTTCCCTCATTCTTCTTAAATCACCAAGTTCTTCAAATTAACTATTGGAGGAAGGAAAGGAAGCCTGGGGAAGTTAAGTGTGAGGGAAATGCTGATCAGGATCTGAGCTGTTGCCCCAGACAGGTATTTCTCCACACCATTATTAGATGAGTCACAGAGATTTTAGCAGAGAATCTTGTTTGCTTATACAGAAGACCTACAGATTTGAGAGCTTGGGAGGTTTTGTGCTAATGCAGAATTCAGTAGCATTTGTCATGGTGCACAATCTTGTTTGAAAAGTAATGCTTTTAATTAGAGAAAGATTTAATTTCTACTTCAAAATTTGGTGGTTTTAGTAAGAGAAGAGGAATTACAAGCTAAAGTGTCAAGACCCCATTAATCAAATATTTGCATGTGCTTACTTATAATTTAAAAACTCTGCCATTTATTTAATCTTAAAATTCAGAGTGAAAGAGCAGATTTGTCACTGTTTGTTTAGACATGGCTACATTCACTAAGCTCGTGCCTTAAGCCTCTACTTAATCTGTTTTACTACTCAAAATAATTACAAACAAAGCAGTACCTTCTATTACGTCCCTACCTTCTCTTCTCTTTTAAAGAACAGTTAATCACAGGAAGAATGTGCAGAGGCATTTGCAAAGTTCTGATTTCTTTTCTCAATGGGCAGTTGTACTGAGAATTTTTTCAAGGATCAATGTGCATTTTATATGAATACAATTAAAGTTGTGAGTATGATTCCCCAAAGCCCAAATTATGTTCTCCTAATCCATCATCTCCTGTACCCATTGAAATGAATAGAAATTCGGTATTGATTTCAATGGAAGGAGGTGCAGCTGCTTTATGTGCTCGTCCATCTCAGGCCGTCTGTACATGTATGTGTGTGATGTCTGTGCTGTATCCTCCACACCAACCAAAGTCTGCTAGACAGGGAAAAGGTATTAATTTCACCTCTTATTGGGGGAGATTTTATCCAGGAATGTCACACAGGCGTTAATTAATTTATATTTATTCAGGACACACTGTGTCCTCAACAGGGCCATGAAGACAAAAGCCCCCAAACAGCCTGGCCCAGAGGCCATGCTGCAAATCCTTGGCAGAGGAAAGGCTGGCACCCAGAACCTGCTGTCCTCCCGATGCCCAGAGAACCAATGCACTCCTCCTTAATTGCAGAAACGCTGCGTGTCCACACTGCCCATCGATTTCATTTGCAGCTGTGAGTGCTCAGCACTTCTCCACATCAGGCCTGGGGGGTCCAGGAGATGAGACAAAGGGAAGCCACAAAAGCTATTTTAGTTGAAGTGGATTGCTCAGCAACACACGGAGACTGCAACAGAAACAGGGATGAAGGAGAATTCTTCTCATTCACCTGCCTCCATCACAGGTGGTTCTTTCTATTTCAGCAATCCCCTTCATTGTTCTCTTCTCCATGCACCTTCAGATTTCTACACCTGAACAGAGAATCGTCCTGGCACACACACTGAGACACTTGCACCAAGTTACTAATGTGTAGTAGGAGCGTTAAGTGCTGTAGGTAAAGATGATATCATAATCTCAGAACTATTTAGGTGGAAAAAGCCCTCTAAGATTCCAGCTGTTCCCCAGCATTGCCAAGTCCATCAACCCTCATCCCCCAGTGTCACCACTACGTGTTTTTTAAACAAACCAGGGATAGGGACTCCACCACCTCCCTGGGCAGCCCCTTCCAGTGCCTGACCACCCTTTCCAGGCAGAAATTCCTGCTGCTGTGCCCCCTGCCCCTGCCCTGGCCCAGCCTGAGGCCGAGCCCTCTCCTCCTGTCCCTGTGCCCTGGAGCAGAGCCCGACCACCCCTGGGTGCCCACTCCTGGCAAGGATTGCAGAGCCAGAAGGTGCCCCCCGAGCCTCCTTTTCTCCAGGCTGAGCCCCCCCAGCTCCCTCAGCCCCTCAGCTGCTGCTCCAGCTCCTTCCCAGCTCCATTCCCTGCCCTGCACACACTCCAGCCCCTCAGGGTCTCTCCTGCCAGGAGTGCCCAGAACTGGACACACCAATGACTGGCTTTTCATACTTTTCATTTTCTGACACTGCAGCTGAAGCAGCTCTTAACACAAGAAAACTGATGTACAGAGGAGAGGCTGCTGCTTTCCCTGTCTTTTCTTCAAGTGAGTAATCCCAACAGTTCCCAGTTACCTCTTGCCAGCTGTGTAGTGACACCACAAAACAAGAGCAACTATATCTCCTGCCAAAGAGAGCAGATATTTTTCTTAAACCAGAAGTGGGGAACTGAGGTGATTTGTTTGTTCAATCACTAGCAGGGAAGACAATATCTCATCACAAGTCCAGTCTGTCCAAGACTCTTCTCTCTGTTCCTTGAAGAGACCGTGCCCCTGCCAGTGCCACACGCCGTTATTCTTAGTGGCACAGTGTGCCAGGTTAGATTGTTTCTCTTTTGACAAACTGCCAGCACTTTGCTAAGAAATCAAGTACAATCCCCAGGAAATTGCCAAGTTTACATCTCAGCCAAAACTGAAAAGGATTTCATAAAGTAATAAATGCTTTTCTCTGGATCAGGACGCTTTCTTCCCTGGCAAGTTCTAAAGACTCATGGAAAACAACACAGGTGCTTCAGCCTCTAAAAAAATCATTGTATGAGTCTCTTACAAGGGTAAGTTCTATTAATCTGAAATAAATGGGGTTGTGCTCAAAAAGCATCATAGCTTGAACCAGAAAATAAGACTGGATAATAGCAAATATAAAGCCTTTTGTGCAAGGAAGAACATATTTATGATTCTTAACAAGCAGGCACACAGTTAAACTTTTCCAGACTGTGATATTGCACAAAGGGAGGCTCTGGAAAGGTCATCTCATATGGGATGCACTTCACTTGGGACTTCTGAACCCTCTCCCAGGAAAAAAGGCTGATTTACATCAGTGACCATCAATTCCATACTTCCCTACAGAGCCTGGGGACAGCTGTCAAAATCAGGTGTACTTTTTGGAGAGTCGACACTAACAAGGTTTCTATTTTCATGTGCAGAAAATACTGAAGTCAAGAACTGAATATCTGTGGCTGGTACTAAAACTAATAACACCTAAGAATAATTAGCAGCTTCCAGAACACACTCAGCAGCTTTTTTAATGGCTTAGTTGTGAACACATCCATCAAGAATGATTACACCTCGCTAGTAACTAAATTAAAAAGTTAAAACACAAGTGCAGGATGTGTACAATAACAACTAAACTGCCTCCATGTTCTCTAAAGTCAGTAAAACCTTTGTCCTTCCATCATTTCACTATCAATTGGGAACTCTATCTATGGTTTATAAACACTTTTCAATAGCTTTTTAAATTATCTGCTTGCAGATAATAAGACTCTGGTAAAATATTAGCCCTTATTTAATATGTTGAAATTTGTATTCAGTATCTTTGAACAATGCCTAGAAATGTTCTCCTACTGAAGTAACAATTTCCCTGCCCATGGCAGAGGGTTAGAACTACAAGATTTTTAAGGCTCCTTTAAGATGAAACCATTCTGTGATTCTGCAATTATCTAATTGTCTACTCAGTTCTGCCAAACCTTCTGGAAAGCCCAGAGACACACAGCTCACTGTGACCTCCAGATCTGATGCCAGAGGAGCAAACAGGTTCCTGCTCCTCACCCTCCGAATGTGGCACCTTCCACATGCTCAGGTCTTGCAGGTCACTTGGAGAAGTGTCTCCCAATGTGTCTTTCAGCATGTTGACCCTCACCTGCCTTCCAGGTTGTTCTTATATTTCAGAGTAGTTTTAAAATATTCCAGAATTATTTACAGGAAATGAATTTTTTTCCTTTCTCTTTCAGAAGCCCTTTTTATTCCCCTCTTTGGTGTTTGACCTCTGCAGCTCCCTGCATGTGGTGCATCCAGACTTGCTGTCTTGGTAAATGTGCCACACGCTACTTTTTACAAAATAGGTTGAATGTTATATTTTTCCTATCTCCTGTGACAGGCTGTTGGGGAAGGCCTGGGGTCATCTGCACCCTCAGGGGCTGGGGAAGACACACTTATTTCCCACTGCCTGAGGCATATGGACCAACCCCTTGAGTTAAGCAGACGGGAAATGAACAGTCCTAGAAGGAAACACAAGGCACAGCCACAGGTGAAATTTGAACATAAGCATTTTCGTATTTCTTTTGATTTCTCTGTTAGGAAACCAAAAGAGAGGTAGACTGAGGTTGGGAAAGGAACTTGCATGCATGTCTCCTCCACTTTTAAATGTAGCACAAGTTCTCTGAGTTATGACACACAAACAGTATATTGCAAATTCACAATTGCAGATTTACAATGTGTATTTTCACCTACCCAATGAATTTACTTCAGTGTATCCCAAATATCATTCCTTCTCTTAGTCACAAGAATACATCCTGACCCATACAAACCAGAAATAAAGAGTTTAGCTCACTGGAATCATGGAATCATAGAATGATTTGGGCTGGAAAGGTTCCAACCCTTCTGCCACGGGCAGGGACACCTTCCACTGTCCCATGTTGCTCCAAGCCCTGTCCAGCCTGGCCTTGGACACTTGCAGGGATGGGGCAGCCACAGCTTCTCTGGGCAACCTCTTTCCAATTTCCTGATATTTTAATGTATGAATATTAAGCTATAAAGGAAATCACATTGTTTTAGGATCCTTATATTTTTATGTTTCAGTGCTGGACTTAAACACAAAAGGGTTGAACCCACTATTGCCCAGTTCCACATGAAGCCAGTTGTATTCAGCACCAAGTTATGAAATAGCTAATAAAATCATACTGCAGTATCAAGATGACATCAATCTGCATTCCCTTATCACCTGGGGACACTTCTGCACAGGGCACAATACCTTGTGCTGGAGAAACCTGAAACATCCTGTGCCTGCCCCCAAAGAATTGTAACTTTGGAATCTCTGAGCTGTGAGAAGGAATCCCAACGTCTCACAGCTCCCCAGTGCACAACTGGGCCAGTCCAGCACAGAGGCCTCAGCCCCCAGCAAGGGAGAAAGCCCAGCTGGGAACAAAGTCAAGTTTAACTCTACTGGAATGTTCTTGTCTAACAGAGGGGTGAAAATCAGGGAAGTGACTTTCACGGGGATGGATCGCAGGCTGCAGAGCCATAAAAGGTCTAACAGATACAGGACAAAGATTTTAGATAAACAGATGGGCATCATATTAAAGTTGAAATGTTCCCAAAAATATCCCACTAAAGACCTCATCAAAGCCACTTTTCCACTAGCAGTAAATGTCACACAGCAGTTTCTACCTGTTTTTTAGGACAGGAGAGGGAGGCTGCCTTAGCCACTGACAGAAGCAACTGGGAAGCTGGAACACAATTATTCAAAATGGATTTCTGCCAGCACTGTGCAGCTAATAACCTTTACTCTGAGAGAAGTGCAACGTTTAATGGCCAAAGTGGTGAGTGTTGTTCCCCTGGTGACTTCTTCCCGCTAGCCTGAGGGAGAAGAGCAATCTTTGGTACTTATCACATCACTCCAAACCTTGCCATCTTGGGTGTACTTCAGCCATGCTTTAAAAGCACTCCCTGTCCTCCCAACTGTTTCTTTACCATTAAATGCTGGGCACCCTTGACATAAATATTTGAAACACGACCCATGGCATTTTCCCATTGCAGACTGATGGGCAGATTTGTGCTAATCTATGTTTACATCACTATTAAATAAGTAATAGTCACACTGAAGTTCCCCTTGATTTTTATGGCCACTACAGAGATAAGAGCCCAAACCAAAAATCTAAGCATCCATTTGTTTTTCTTAATTGAGAGAAACAGAGACAGGAATTTAGGCGGATACAACAATTTGAACAATGAATTCCTGTTTGAAACTACTTTTTGCTGCCTTTAGCACTGACAACAGACTAAATCTTAAGGACCCGTATTCAAGAATCTTCTTAAACCAAGTGTGTCATTGTCTCTAAGGCCTACTTGACTGGCACATGTTTCTGTCTCTTGTGTATTTGCAGCCTGAGAAGATGGATTTTCAATGTTCTGAGACTGACCTTTGAAGACTTACATTACATATCGATGAGTGACAAATCTGGGTGTCAAGAATTGACTAAACCTTGACTAACGGAAGTGTTAGTGTCTCACCAATGCAGTAAGGTATTTGGACAAGTTCAGTCTGAATCATCAGCTCATTCTGTCTCAAGTGAGTTTGAACTGACAGATATTGTTAAGGAACAGCTGTTTGTATGCATTTCTTCTAGACAAATTAGATGGAAAATCAGCCTCTGTTTAGCACAGAGAGAAAAATATTTACACAGACCACAGGGCAGGACCACAGTGCCTGACAGCTTAAAAATGCAGTGCAAGTTTTCCTCTTTCTCAGAGACAATGCTGATTCTTCTGGATAGAAGACGCCCTGATAGCAACACACAAATGAAGAGGAGAGCAGACAGATGTAGCACCGGTTGGCTCTAGTTTCTCAGTGAACATTTGTTCTTCACTGTCCTTGGGCTTTCATGGCTTGAACTTCACTAATACGTTCAGCATTATCAGCTCACCTGGGAAAGGAAAAAGCACTTACGTAGTCTCTGAACACTCATTTGTATCACCAGTAGAACACCCACTCCCATTGCCTCTTCATTCACCTTTTCTGGATAAAAAATAAATCTTGGAGTAGTCAACACTACTTTAAAATTAAAAAAAGATGCTGCTTTTGGGAGAGGGAAAGGTGAATTTTCACAAGGGTCAAGCTGAAGGTGTTTGCTGTAACAGACCTGAAGTTCTGCTGTTGCACAAGCTGCCAACACCTCGGGGGACCCAGTTCAGTGTTAGATGAGAAACCAGCTGCTCTGTTCAAGCTGGAGTGTCTCCATATTTCACTTTCTTGGAAGTTGGATGCTGAACTTGTTCAACAGGTTCAGTGCTGCTGAGACTGAGTTCACATGCCTGCATCACCTGCAGCCACTGCCAGCCACATCCACGCATGTAGGCGTTGGTGGTCATGGTGAGCTCTTTTTATGTATTTGATGTGAAATCAGGTTGAGCAGCTTGAATTTTAGCCCTAGTAAGACCCTCCATCGGTGATTTAATTCATCAAGATGGTGTAGTTATTGTCATAATTTCTGGTCATTCCCTATTAAATAAATGGCAGGCGATGATACAGCAGTAAAACTTCTCACAGACATAAAGAAGGAAGGAGGACAGATTAGAAATATTTAGCTAAGAGAGAAATACAGAGGAAACAAAGGTGTCTAAGCTAATGAATGATATGAAAACAGAATGGGTCATTACAAGGTACCATTCTCATGACAGGAGAACAAGGGATCACTGGAAGTAATCCATTTGGAAGTGGTATAAGAGAAAATAATTTTATATAACAAAATTATCCTGAAGATTTCCCAGCTGAAAGACATTCTTAAAAACAAGGTAGCCAGTTCTTTTGTTTCAATTACATTTACATGGAAATGAAGTCTTATCAAATCATAACAAAATTACAAACATGAGCACACACATCTTAATGCTCCATGATGAAGTAAACCAAGTATCCCCACACAGAATATGGAAGAATGGACTAATTACACAAAGTGGGGCTTTCTGCATCTCTCTTCAAGGCATCTGATCCAGCAAACTGCCTGAGCCAGGGCTCTGGACTAGACAAATGTTAGGTTGATGCAAACACAATTCCTAGATTCTTACTTCTGATAGTTTGAGCCCCAAATGAGAAGTAACTTAACTGTGATATACAAGTAGACTTATTCACTAGGAACATTTCCCCCCATGTCATTATATTTAATGGGAAAAGCATGTTATTCCAGTTATTTTTTAAATTCAGCCAAACATGTACACTGTGCCAATGACACAGTCCTTACTGCAATGCTGACTTGCTGAATGATGAGTGCAGCAGTAGCCCAAAACTAAGTAGGGTGTGTGATGAGGCCTTAAAGTTGGGTAATTGGGAAGAACACTCAAAATCAGGAAATTGAACTGAAAAGTCAATTAAAAAAACCCTGAAATGTAATAGGTATTCAAAATTTAGAGAAACATGTTATCATCAACAGTGCTCTACTACAGTGGTAAGCTCTTTGCTAATTGACTGTTTTGTGAAGGTTCATTAAAGGCTTGTGTGGTAGCCAATAAATCTGGTTGGACAGCTAAAAAGTTAGTTTTGCCTCTCAAGAGTCGGATGTTTCAGCCCAGAACAGATTATTTTCAGCCTGTGATGCTTGAAATCTTATTTATTGCTTCCAGTCATCAGTTACGTTTGGGTTTATTATTTCAGCTATTTCAGTCACTAAGAGCTGTGCCATACACACTGGAAGTAGCTGTGCAATGTTCCTGTGCTCTGCTGGGGCTCCACAGATTGCAGCTCCAGTTTCTCTGTTCTGAGCATTTCACTTACATTACACTAATTTAACATGGCTTCATTTCCTGTTTTCATTCCAGCTAAGTAGCTGTGTCTCTAGAACACCAAATACTTTTAAAGACTCAGTTATGTTCAGTCTGTGTGGCAATGTGAAGTTCTTGTCTATTTAGAAATAGGATGTTTTATTACCTAGGAGGAGCAAACCCTGTCAACTTTTAGGAAAACACCATCATAGCCTTCAATGAAATTAGGCACTTGAATATTGGAAGGAAGAATATGACACATAATTTTCCATGACTCAGTGCAGGTATTCAATAAATAGCAATAATGCCCCATAGAAAAGCAAGGTAGCCTTATAATAGACAAAGAATTTAAAACTCAGTTTGATTACTGAAAACTTCACTGGTTTGAAGATGCATCCATAGGGAATGTGGCTTTCTCTTTGGCACACACAAACATGGGTGTATTCCCTTACACAGAGGGAAGAGCCCAGTGCTTCCCCCCAGTGCTGTCTAATAACAGGGAAATGTTTACACAGCTCTCTCCTCACAACAATAGCCATGCTGCATCCTTCCTCTTCATAGCATTAATCTATTTAATGGTCATTTCTAATTCCAAGGCAACTGGCCTAGCTTGAGGGGATGCTTTCAGCAAGCTCTGCACTCCTGGAAGCCTCTTGCAATGCAGTCCTGTTCATTTGTCTGGTTCCTGGGAAGAGTTTAACATTTGGCTCCCTGACAGCATCTGGAAATTCAATCAGGTATGTCGATCAAAATCTGGTTTATTGCATTTGGTAAATCAATAGAAGCATTTATTAGTCACTAAAAACATGTGTAGAAAAATCTGAATAAAAAATAATATATAAAAAGCAGTAAAATAATCAGCTGTCTTCCAAAGTCCTCAGAGACAGAAAGGAAGCACACTTGTCCAGGATATCCACTCCAATTGCCAGACCCTTTTCATCCCATTTTAAAGCTGTGCATCCCAAGTTTGGTTCCTCAAACACTAAAAGCTATTGCCCATCCTCACAGAAGTTGATGCTAATGGGCAAATATCAATAGAGCCAACTGGTTGTTTCTGGCACACCTAAGCTGCTGCCTGGCACAGGTACAATCAGCAATTACTTTGAGCATGAGACCTTTTGAAATACCTTATTAAAATAAATACTGGACAGAAGTCAGTACTTCCCAGTACTCCAGATCACCTTTCATTGCTCTGATTAACTTTCCCCATTTGACCAAATGAAGCTTCTGCTACCCATTTACATTCTTCTCAGTCCGAAAGCTGACACACCTCAGTGATAAACATTTACAGAGGCCTCTCTGTTTAGGGCAAAATAAAATTTTGTTTGCCTAGTAAAGAATGCCAACTGAATGATGAGCTGCAAATATATCAAGTGCAATTCACTGGGCTGAGTATCTTGGGCCAGACATCATTACCCATTACCTTTGAACCTCAGTGGGTGAAGCAGGGTTGCAAATTAGCCAACGAACTTACTTGCTGAACTCATAGGCAGTTTATAATAATTTCTCTTTTTCTGTCAATGTGCTGGTTGAAAGGGAAACCGGCAGGAGAAATGAACCCAACACAAGAGATTATAAGTCAGAGTTTCAATTTAATAAAAATATTACAATAAGTGCAATGGCACAAACAGAGGTTGGTTTTAATCCACAAAACCCAGCAGTGTAACCCAGCCCCCTGGGGCACAAACACAGTGGGGTTTGTTGGCTCCTGTGCTGAGCCCCACGTGGTTCCCCTGAGTGCAAAGGAAAAGGAGGGGAAAAACCTGTTGGTGCAGATGATGGCACAGTCTGGTCGAGAGGGGTGGGCTCCTCCTGTCCAGGGTCTGCTCCTCCTCTGGATCCAACAAGTGTGTTCCCAAGTCCCAAAACCCCCTGAGAGTCTCTCCCCTCAGGTGCAGGTGGGAGCCCCCAGTGCCTCCCCCAGGGCAGGGACTTCCACACTGGGGGATCTGACTCTGGCAGTCAGGGGGGATTTTGGAATCGTTGCTGGCCCATGAGCAGAGCTGAGCCCTCAGGTGGGTGTGGAGGTGCCAAGGACTCCCTGGAGGGGAGTTCTCCCAGCTCCTCTGCCAGGCTTCTTTCCCAGCCAGCTCCCAGCCTGAGGGCTCAGGTGTGCCCTGGGCAGCTGCTGCCAATGGGCCATTGGGAACAGTTCATGGAAAATTACATTGAGGGTTTAGAATACACAGCTTTGGTCACACACACACAGTGATAAACTGGTTCTGGCTGCTAAACTAGGACAGTCACCCAAACAGATATCTTTTCTACCAGACCTATTTGTTCTCCTGCAGCTGTTCACTCAATTGTGTTTGTGTCCTCTCACTGGCAGGAGAACAAGCTCTGTTCTTGTTCTGCAGGGCTTGCTGCCAGGCACCTGCTGGCTGGGAGTGCAGGTAAATGTTAGCCCTACTAATCCTCAGCCCTGCTCTGCCTTCCCTGGGCTGTCCTGGGGCTGTGAGGGTTGAGATTAACCTGCACACATGCTGAGTGCAGCAGCAGCCAAGCCAAGAAGGACGTTCAAGTGTAGTTCAGCGGCACGGCCTCTGCCAGCAGCAGTTTGGCTCAGCTGCTGTGGGTCAGCACAGCTCAGGGCATTGCCAGCCCTGAGCCAAACACACGAGGAACCCCTGAGGAAGCTATTTTCCTCTTCATGCTGAGCTTTTCAGTGACTAAATTCTTCCATGTACATCTTCATGCCCCAGGTCCTTTATGATTCTGTGAGCTGCAGAATATACTCACTGCAGAAAGAAAGAATGAAGAAGCAGTTCCTGATTTTATAAAGACAGAAACAGAAAATCCTGTTGAAAAAAAATAATAAAAAAATAGAGCCATGAGTTCTGACAGCCTCTAAGAGGCAAAATATCCTGATTTTAGAGAATGCTGTCATCAACCCAACATCAGCACGTGAGAGCTCCAACTTAATTTTACACTACTTTGGCTTATTAATGGTAAGGTTACAACAACTCTTCCTTTTGCATTATTCAATGGCATCATGTGATCTCCCGTATCTTCTGGTTTCAAAGTCTTTCAGCAATTTTTGGGTTTGGCAGTACTCCTTCAGTGTGACAAATTCTGTGAGAGGAAAATTAGGGGAAATTTTCCTTTTCCCCTAAATAAATCAGGCTATAACTTGTTCTGAATGAAGTCTGTATTTTCCAATCAGCCAGCACAATAATCAACCCAATACTGAGCAATGACATTAAAGAAGCTATTTCAGAACACCCTTTTGGTCATTCAGGCAGGTTGCCAGCTGGACTTACCTGGGTATTGAAAGGTCCTGGTACAAACACTCTGGCCTAGAAATTCTAAAGTCAGATAGTTTAATTCAGAAGAGAATTGGGATCCATGCTGAGCTGTCCAGTCACATCTCTCCTCTGCAGCTTGATACCTACAGAGACAACTATAGACAACAGAACAGTTTTCTTGAGTAACATAAGAACCATCACCAATCCTGAGAAGTAAGTTCCACGTGTTCCTAGTAAAGCACTGAAATAGTAAATGGCTACTTAAATAGTCAAGTTAATGCCTCTACATTGGTCAGGCAAGTACCTTATGGGTTTCATAAGGTATGCAAGTTCTAGATTGACTCTTGCAGAGCTAATTACACACTGGCTAATGAACAGTCATAGAACCATAGAATGATGGAATGGTTTGGGTTGGAAGGGACCACTTAGTTCCAGCCATGGCAGGAAACCTTCTACCAGCCCAGGTTGCTCCAAGCCACCACTTACAGGGATGGGGCAGCCACAGCTTCTCTGGGGAACCTGTGCCAGGGCCTGCCCACCATCATAGCCAACAATTTCTTCCTAATATCTTATTTGAACCTATGCTCTTCCAGTTTGAAAGAATTCCCCCTTCTCCTGTCACCCCAGGACCCGGTGGTCCTTGTTTCTCTCCATCTTTCTTACAAGCTCCTTTCAGAGAATTACAGAATCACTGATGTTGGTAAAGCCCTCCAAGGGCACAGAGCCCATCCTGTGCCCGATGCCCACCTTGTCCCCCAGCCCAGAGCACTGAGTCCCATGGCCAGTCCTGCCTTGGGCACCTCCAGGGCTGGGCACTCCAAACCTCCCTGGGCAGCCCCTGCCAAGGCCTGACCACCCTTTCCAGGCAGAAATTCCTGCTGCTGTGCCCCCTGCCCCTGCCCTGGCCCAGCCTGAGGCTGTGCCCTCTCCTCCTGTCCCTGTGCCCTGGAGCAGAGCCTGTCCCCAGATAGTTTAAGGTGCTGCAAGGCCACAGTTGGGTCCCCCCAAAGCTTCTCCTCTCCAGGCTGAACAATCCCAGCTCTCCCAGCCTTCCCTCCCAGCAGAGCTGCTCCAGCCTCTGCCCATCCTGGGGCCTCCTCTGGGCTCTCCAGCAGCTCCATGTCCTTGCTGTGCTGGGGACTAATTTGCTAAAGGAGTAATTTAAGTTATATAAAAAAGCAAGCCACTGTTTGTTTTTAACACTTCACATTCATAGGGAAGACCTGTAAGTAACAGAAAATGGGATGAAGATGTGAAGTTTGTAAGGGAAAAAGAGAATAATGCAAAAAATTACTAAGCCTGTGAACACGAAAAACAAGCATTAATAACTCTGATCTTTTATTCATATAAGATGCAGGGGGTTTTTAAGACTGAAGGTCCAAGGCAATTACATGGCACATTTTAAATTGTCTGTGGCAATGGCTATTTCAGTAAATTACTGCCATTTCAAAATACAATGTATGCACCTACCTATATGATTACTACTAGAGTTTTGCATTCTAACCTAAAACAAATTTATCAAGTTTTATTAGGCTATAAATGTAGGTATTTTTAAATGTATAAATTACTTAGCTCAAGTTATATTTCATTTATAAAAGGGATACAAGACAAGACAGTATAGTGTGGAAGCATTTAAAACTAGCAAGGCTATAGGAATGTGTGTTTCTGGCAAAATACAATAAATATGTATAGAGAGGGAAATAAAACCGTTGCATTTACTATTAATGTTCTCCCCTCTACAGTGACTATCAATCATCAAGGTATTAGCATCATTCAAGAAATGGCATGCTGTGAGAAAATGATGATAATCCATTCTGTAATCCATATTTCTATGAATACATGAAAAAAACCCCACACCAATTTAGGTGGGTTCCCTCCCCCCTGCCTAGAAATTTTATGTTTTGTTTTCAGGAGGGAAATTTGTACTACATTGAAAATGTGTAACTGAATTCACCCTGAATGAGTAATCTTCCATTTATGTGGTACCCCCATACATTCATGAGCTTTCAAAATGCACTTTACAAATGGATTTGCTAAGTACTTGCCTTACAGGAATCATTTGCAGCTCCTCATGGGAGAAAGACAGCTAAAGTTTACTCTACACAGCAGCAATATGCAAGAGTTAGTGAGGAGTGAGAGCAAGAAGAATCATTTGGAATTGCCAAGAGAGTTTTAAGTGTACAGCATAACTATCAAAAGCAGAATTGGACCAAAATCATGAAGTTAATATTCTTCAATTACTTAGCTTGGGTAACAGCAACAGAGAAAAGCCAAACATATCCTTTTGTCATCTTTTATGTGCAATATGCACAAGTGAAAAATCAGAGAGCACACGGAGCAATTTAGGAAAACAAGACACAAAATGCCATATTTGCCTTCAAACCACTACCCCAAGGTTTGTTGTAATTTTAAATTGTCACTCGCTCAGGATGTTTTGTATGAAGTGCTTATGGAGTTCCTTTTCTTCCCTTTTTAAAGATTTCTAGAGTGATAAATCATCACAGGTTGGCACAGGGAGACTTCTCTGAAAGTCAGACTTTCTGACTCCACTGAAGAGTTTGGTGAGATAATCTGGATTAAAGTAAAGCTTTGGGTCTGGAAAATGAGCTCTCTTACAGTTTCCATCCTGTTTTCCAGATGAATGGCAAGAATCCAGCATTTAGGGTTTCATACAATACAAAGAAAGCAAAATATGAATCATCTGAGTCAACATATTTCAAAACATGAAATACTATCAACTTAATGTTAGAGCACTAAGAAATGCCTACACCCCGGCCCCAGATCAGCTGCAGGGCAGGTACTTCCAGAGAAAGGGAATTCTGCTCAAGAGCTCTCCAGTGCTTCAGAAATAATCCATATTCTTAATGGGAAATTCAACAGAGATATTTAACCAAGTAACAGATCTCAGCTTCCAAATTGCCCTGAGTTTAAATAATACTTAGAGCAGAATATTCTTTCCCCTTGTGACATTTTCCCTCTAATAAAGGACTCTCCATAAGCTTCTGAAGCACCAACTCACCAGAGGAGAAGGTGTCCCTCAAAGGCACAGCTGCTCATAACCAGATCTTCAGTGGCTGGTGGTACTGGGGAGCATTTGTGTCAGAGAGCTTTCAAACACACTCCTGGCAACACATTGTTTTTAACTGCTCACTCAGTGAGAAGGAAAAACAACCCCTTTCCTCAGTGAGAAGGAAAAACATCCCCTTTCCTTTATGGTTAAGCAGGTCCTGCCATCTGGTAGGACTCATTTCAAGGGACACCTGTGACTGGAAGGTCTGCTTGTGCTTAGTGTAGGATTATTGCCCTCCAAAAAAGGTAGAATCATAAAAGTACAAAATGGCTTGGGTTGGAAGGGACCTTAAGGATCATCTCCTGTCCCACTCCCTGCCATGGGCAGGGACACCTCCCACCAGCCCAGGTTGCTCCAAGCCCTGTCCAACCTGGCCTTGGACACTCCCAGGGATGGGACAGCCACAGCTTCTCTGGGCACCCTGTGCCAGGGCCTGCCCAGCCTCACAGGGAAGGATTCCTTCCTAATATGTCATTAAACCTACTATCTTTCAGTGGGAAGCCATTTCCACTTGTCCTGTCCCTCCAGACCCTTGTCCCCAGTCCCTCTCCAGCTCTCCTGGAGCCCCTTTAGGCTCTGGAAGGAGCTCTCAGGTGTCCCTGGATCCTTCTCTTCTCCAGGTGAGCCTCCCCAGCTTTCCCAGCCTGGCTCCAGAGCAGAGGGGCTCCAGCCCTGGAGTGTCTCCATGGCCTCCTCTGGACTCGTTCCAAAAAGTCAACTTCTTTCCTGTGCTGGGGGCTCCAGAGCTGGACACAGCTTTATTCCAGGTGGGTGTCTCCAAACAGGCATTTGATAAGTTTTGACACAGCTACAGCCTTGTGATTTCCCTTTCCCTTTGGAGGCTGCACCACACACCTATAATTTATAATTCAGTGACTGACTAGTTCTGGCTGAGCTGACAGCTACCCCCACACAGGAGAGCAGCAGTGCAGCTTCCTCCAAGGCCTTCAGCACGTTGGCAAGAGCTCCCTTCCCACTGCAGCCCACTTGGGGGGTCTGTAAAAAAACAGCTCAACCTTTAAGTCTGAAGTATCTAAACACTTTCATTACTTCTCCATATTAAGCTTTCTCCACAGCTGCTCTGCTGTCTTTGCATCAACTAAGTGATGCTCCTGTGTCTGTGCACAGGAAGAGGAGGGAATGCTGCCTCCATGGGTACCAGAGGAAGGGTTGCCCTGGCAACCAGCAGCCCAGGAGAGCCCACTGGACATCCAGCTACTCCTCCGACTTTTCCTTCTTTAGCTACGTGGAGAGCTGAACTGGGTACTAAGTACCCAAAGCAAATCAATTCCAGTAGAAAGAGCATGGCTGAACAGGAAAATACCAAATATTTTGAGGTGTATTTATTTGCTGTTCACTTTAACTGCAGACAGTTTTGGCAGATATGTAGTATTTTAAAGAAAGTTTGGTTGGTTGTTTTTTTTTTTTCAGTTGGTCTCACAGAAATGATTTTTTTACTGAAATGTAGCATGAGCTGTATTTCTTCTGTCTACACAGTTTCTTGGAAATCTTGATTTTGATTTAAATGTACTTTAGCAGAAGCCTTTAGAAGGCTCCTTTTAGCAATTAAAAAACCTTTTTCCCCCCCCCCACTGGGTTTGGCTAATGTAAACCAGCTGATACCGCTTTTTTTTCTATTTGATATGAATTATGAAAAAAAAACCCAAAATTCAAATATTACATTAATCTAGGGCAAGCTCTGCTGATTCCTGCTGGATATTTTGTGTATCTATTTGCTTGAAAAATAATCTTTGCTTTCCTTAGTGTAATAGTGATCTTACTGAAATATCTAATGGGATGTCTTTTTACACCCTTTGTGTTGCTTATAGTAAGAGAACAGCAATAGCAAATAATACAGTAGAAAGAGCCTGTCATATATCCTGCCTTTTAAACAGTACTGCATCTCCTACATTTTCTTACCACACAACTCTGTTTTAACTTTGACCAAATGAAAAACCCCAAAAGGTTCAGAGACACAGCTGATGTGCCTTTGGTACAGACTCGTGCTGCCACTTGTCTGATCTGGTCAGTCATCCTGCTCTGAACTTGGATATGCCAAATGTAGATCTACAAAAGGAGTCCATGTCTGGTCATTCAGCAATTTAACTCTCAAGTTTTGGCCACTGAAGTTCCCTCTGTGTCTACAGAACTGCTGCTCTTATTCAGAACTTGCTCAGCTGGTGCCAGTGGCTCAGCAAAGATCCCTCGCACTGCCCAGCCTTGGCATTCCCACAGCTCAAACCTGAGACCTAAGGCTTGGGCACCTAGAAAAGACAGCAAATCTGCCTAAAAAAAAGACACCCCATGGCAGATTTCAGGCACTGGCCCTATTCATGTCCAACTCTTTAACTGGAGCAGGATGCTCTGCCTGGAGTTGGGGTAAAACAACTCCAGCAATACCTCATTGCAAAGCTGTCAGTGGTGGATGGAGAAGAGGACATCACCCTGGGTTTGGTGCTGAAGAGTGGGGAAACCAGCCTGACTCATCCATCCCCAAGTTAAACATGCTGATAGAGACGTGAAGATGTGGCTGACCTGATATGGTACCTGATAAGGGAACAAACCAGTGACACCACTGATGACTTGGCTAAAGCTGCTGAGCTGACACAGCCTGGGCACATCTGACTGACAGCCCAGCACTTTATCCTATAAAAGGCCAGACCCACTTTTTAATGGGACTGTCTTCTAACTTCTTCTTGGAGTTTTGGTGGAGATTCCTCCCTGGAGTGGGGACACCTCTCAAGGTTAATTCTTGAGGCTGAGAAAAAGAGATTTGCCCACAGTCGTTGGTCTGAGTAACATCAACCTCTACTTAATAATTGGTTTTGCTGGTTTTAATATAATTGCTTCAGTACTGCTTCAAAAGTAGTGCATTGTATTAATAGATACAGCTACCTGTTCTGTGTAGTAATTAATTCTGATTAAGATCCTTTAGTCTAATTATTATTATAACAACTAATTTTTTTATCTATATCTGGGTTTGCATCCTTAATCCTGCAGGACAAAGTTGTATAAGGCTCAATTACACCTGTATAATCCTCTAGATATAAACTGTTGACTAAGTCTGGGGTTTAGACTGGATCCAGCCACACCCAAGGTCCTCTCTGAGGACTTTAGGAAGCAAGGGGGTCCTTTCTGCACTTTGTGACTCAGTGGGAGGGCTGCTCTAATAAACTTTGTCTGAAGTGTAGAAATTAATGGCTCACCTCAGCATACAAAGGTTCCAGGTTGTCATCACCTCCTGCTTTCAGCTGAGGGCCCCTTTTCATACCACTTCAGAGCATGAGCACAGCCCAAAGGGACAGTCTCTGCAGGTCTACTGAAGCTACATCACTGCACAAACCAAAATGTCAAATAGCTGTCTGAATAAAATGTGTATTTGCTGTCCATTTGCAGGAGTTTTTCCATTGCACTTCAAGGAGAGGCAAAGAGCCAGGTTTGTGTACCAAGACATGCCATAACCAATACTTTACCTACTAAAAGAGTTAGCTAATTATAGAATAAAAGCAGGAAAGAGCTAACATCTCTATTGCAGGACAGGGGCTCTAAATCAGCATCACCACAACCAGTCTCAGTCTACCACAGAGACAAAATTCTTCCCCCTTCCTCACCCCTGGACCTGAACTGGGACATTCCTACATTACAGGAACGATCTCTGTCACTCACCACCTGCTGTACCTTACTAAATATAAAGAATTAATTTGATGACACTGGACAAACAAACATCATTCCTTGAGAGAATTGAATCCTTAGACTACAAGAATGCATGAAAAATGCATTTACTGAAATGAGTTACTGATTAATCCTGAATTCACTATAGCTTTATTTTCATAAAATGCCACTCTTTTGTGATAACTATTTTTAGAGGAAGAGAAAAAAAATGCTAACCCAGTCTACATAATACTTTTAAGTTTTATACATTTTCATTTTAAAAAGCAAATTTGTTCAATTTGCTTTAATAGAAGTACTGGAGTTCTGGGTTTATCTGCAATTCTCAAGGACTGCACACACGTGCCATTATCATGAATAAGCAGGTATTGATTCTAAATGAATATAAACTTAAAACAGTTCAATAAAGTCTTCTTCAGCACCAGAAATAAGGCATTGCCAAAGAAAATAACTATTTTAAGGATAATTTACTAAATATATACTTGCTTATTGGAGTTAGTTTGGCAGGTTTTTTTCCAAGCAGTGGAACTACACAAAAGGTTAATTTTTATTAATATAATGTCAAAGACTATCAGCAAACTTAGATCAGGCGGGTTTTTGGCAGTCAAAACCCTCCTTTGAGAAATTATAAAGAACAAGCATCTATTTTGGCAGATGGGATATAACATCTCCCACGGGTGGAATTTGGGTACTTCTTTGTGAGGTTAAACATTCAGTGTTTCAAGGAAGAGTGAATTATTTTCATGTGTGTTCCTTTTGCCTGCCACCCACCCACAGCCCTCACTGTAAACAACTTCTACTCACACTTCCAGCAAAAGTATCCAGGAAATGTTCCACAAAATCTTTCAGGAGAGACCTGGCTGGACAGAGAAGTAATAGAGGACACTCTGGCACACATGGCTTCTGGAGATGGGGAGGGGTGTGTGGGCAACTGGAAGGAGAGAATGTTGTGCCAGCTGGGTAGGAATGGCTCAGAGAGACAAGTCAATGCTCCAGGGCCCATAAGAAAATCCCAGAAAAAGCTTTAAAATGCCATTATACCCATGGATTCATAGAATTGTCAAGGTTAGAAGAGGTTTTCAAGATCATCCAGTACAACTCCCCACCTGTAACCCCGTAAACCTCATCACCCAGTGCCAGATCCAGATGCCTCTTAAACGCCTCCAGGGGTGGTGACTCCATCACCTACATGGACAACCTATCCCAATGCTCAGCACCCTAATGGTGAAAATTGGTTTTATTAATGTCTAGGGTGAATCTCCCCTGTCTCAGCTTAAGGCCTTTTCCTCTGGTCCTCTCACTGTAGGCTTGGCAGGAGAGACCTGTCTCCTCCTCACTACACCCTCCTATCAGGGGGTTGTAGAGAGCAGCGAGGACCCACCTGAGGTCTCACCAAACCCATCTACCTCAGCCTCTCCTCATATGACATGTTCTCCAGACCCTTCACCAGCCTTGTTGCCCTTTGCTGGTCACACTCCAGGACCTCAATGTCCTTTTCTGATTGAGGGGCCCAGACCTGAATGCAGCACTAGAGGTGTGGCCTCACCAGTGCTGAGCCCAGGGGCAGAATCTCTGTCCTGCTCCAGCTGGCCACACTATTCCTGATCCAGGCTAGGATGCCATTGGCCTTCTTGGCCATCTGGGCACACACTGCTCCTGTTCAGCTGCTGTCAGCCAGCTCTGCCAAGTCCCTTTCTGTCAAACAGTTCTCAGGTCACTTCTCCTGCTGCCTGGAGCACTACAGGAGGTTGTTGTGACCCCAGTGGAGGACCCACCCCTTGGCCTTACTAAACCTCACACAACTGTCCTTGGCCCACTAATTGAGCCCATCCAGATCCCTCTGCAGAGCCATTGTACCCTCCAGCAGATCAACCCAAGTTGGTGTCATCTGTAAAATTACTGAGTACATTTGAACCCCTCAATCAGTTCATCAATAAAGGTGTTAAATGGGACCAGCCCCAAAACTGAGCACTGCGGAACACCACTAGCTGGATTTAGCTCCATTCACCACAACTCTTTGGGCCTGGCCATCAGCCAGTTTTTGTAGAAGGATGCTGTGAGAGACTGTGTCAAACGCTTCACTGAAATCTGGATACACACATCCACAGTCTTTCCCTCATCTACTAAGTGGTTCCCTTTGTCATAGAAGATCATATTGGTCAAGCAGGACCTGCTTTTGTAAATCTGTGCTGGCTAGGCTTGATCCCCTGGTTGTCCTGTATGTGCTGTATGATGGCACTCAGGATGATCTGCTCCAGAACCTCACCCAGAACTGAGATTGGGCTGACAGGCCTGAAGTTCCTTAGATCATCCTTCCCATCAGCATTAGCTGATTTCCAGTCAGCTGGGACTTCTCCAGTTAACCAGAACTACTGGTTCCCTCGTTATTCTGGGGTGGATCCCACCAGGGCCCATAGAATTGTTCCTGTTTTACTGGCAGAGTAGATCACTGAGTACTCCACCTGGATTACAGGGGCTTCACTCAGCTCCAGTCTCTGAATTCCAGCTCTGGGGCTGGGTGTCCTGAGGCCAACTGATACTAAAGACTGAGGCAAAGAAGGCATTAAGTGCCTCTGCCTTCTCCTAATCCCCTGTCACCACACTACCCTCTGCTTTCAACAAATGATGGAGACACTCCTTGTCCCTCCTTTTGCTGCCAACAGATTTAAAGAAACTTTTCTTGTTGTCTTTAACTGCAGCAGCCAAATCAAGTTCTAGTTGGGCTTTGGTCCTTCTGATTTTCTCCCTGTGACCTTGCAATATCCTTACAGTCCTCCCAAGTTACCTGACTCTCATTCCAAAGTCAACAAATTCTCTTTTTTCCCCTAATTTCCGGTCTAAGTCCAGGCCAGTCTTTTTCCACAATAACTTGTCTTCCTACACATGGAACAGCTTTCTCCTGGATATTTACCAACTCCTTTCTAAAGCACACCCAACCTTCCCTGGATTCCTTTGTGCCTAAGGACTGACTCCCAAGGGACTCTGTCAATCAATGTCCTAAACAGGCCAAAGTCTGCCCACAAGCAGTCCAAGGTGGAAGTTCTGCTACTGCCTCTCTTTCCTTCCCCCAGTGTTGAAAACTCCATCATTTCATGGTCACTCTGCCCTCAACAGTCACCAAGCACCATGTCTCCCAGCAGTTCACAAACTTCTCTGTTCACAAGCAGCAGGTCTAACAGGGCACCTCCTCTGGTGGGCTCCTTCACCTATTGTGTTAGGAAGTTGTCTTCCACACACCCCAGGAGCCTCCCACACTGCCTCCTCTCCACTGTGTTGTATTTCCAGCAGATTTCTGGCAGGTTGAAGGTGCCCATGAGTACAAGGACCAGTGATCATGAGACTTGTCCCAGCCCCTTGTACAACACCTCATCTGCTGTTCATGCTGGTTGGATGGTCTATAAGAGCCCCCCAGTATGGTGCCCCAAACCTGTCCAACCCCTGGGGGACATTTGATCCAACACACCTGGAGAAGGTGAGCTAGTGTTTTTTTTTTTTGTTTTGTTTTAATCTAATACAAACAAATACCTTCCTGGGAAAACCTACAATCATTCTTACATTGTAATGTCTAAGAGAATTTTCAGATTTTAATTCCACAGAGCTCTATAACTCTGTCTGAAAATTCACAAAGTCACACATGAGCAGAAATTTATACATAGTTCTCCTGGAGGTAATCAACACAAGCTCTTATTATATAAAAGTTTTGAGAATGGTAACATTATCAGAATGGGGAGTTCATTTCTGTCGATGAGAAGTATGTTCCTGAATTCAGGATGGCTTTTCTCTTTTAGTTTGAACTCTGCTCATACCTGTGCTATCAACTTCAGCTGAGGTAATTCAGATCACAGCTCTTCTAGCCAGGAGGGAGTATGAACTTCCAAATTATAGCCTTCTTCCAAAGAACAACCCCTACCTCAGCAGAGGTGAAGTATTTCACTAGGAGTGGCAGAAAATGTCTAACTCCACTGCCCTCATTGCTGGACTGTTTTAAGGTACAAACTATGTCCTAGAAATAAAAGTATTCCAGAAGTCTTTTACAGATGGCTCCAGTGATGACTGTTGTGTCAGTGTGTTATGATTTATTGTTCACTCATTTAGCACTGGCAGCCTCTGGAAGGTAATAACACTAAAGGGCACAGGTGGCTTGTACACCATTGCCAAACACTTTGTACACATTTTTAAAAGAATTTTTGTTAAATGTGTAAATCCTTTAGGGCTTGTAAATGTCAAGACTTTAGTGCTCCTGTACTACAGCCTGAGCAGCAGCTGGTGAAAGTATCAGCTGCACCCCTGGGTGGCAAAATTAACACCTTGTCCTTCACTGAGTTACAAAAAAAATACAATACAGAATTTATGATATGCAACAGCTCAAACTGATGTTTTATTCCTCTTAAAATCTGAACTTGGGCAATTTTGAGAAGAGAAAATCTCTCTGTACTGCAGAGCTTTCAACCATCAGTCAGGAGCTTGTGTGGAGTTTATTGGAGCTCTCCTGAGCTGGATGCAGTGAGAAACGTGTGAGCAACCTTGAAAATTGCTGGTGAATCTCCTCATGATGATTCGGGACACACCAAAAATTTAAGGAGAACTACATTAGTAAGCCAATAGTAGGAGAGAGTAAATTTAAAAAGCTTTTCATTGTGAGCATGAAAACAGCCCCAGAGTTACGGGTAACAGCACAGGAACTGCCCTGTCAGACACACCCATCCCTAATCCACGGTCACAGTATGGGAAATAAGTTCTGCCAAAAGCAGTAACTTCTCCTCAAATCAGCAAGGGAAGGTGGAAGCAACACCCTGCCATTGCTAAAGCCCTGATAGAGAGAAGTGTGTTAAACCTATGTTTGTCAAAACATGGGTGGATGGCACAGAGTTTTGTGCTTTTTTCTTTATAAACAAGCTAGTTGACACTCCCTGGTCACCTCTAAACCTTAAAATATCCTTCTGCTTCACAGTTTAAATGTGGCTTCTCCACTGTTCCCATGACATAACACACTTGATGATCTTATGTTGCTCTTGATCTAGTTTTGATCTCACTCAAACGCTGTGACTCATGAGGAAACCAGGCCAAGGCTCCCAGTTTGGGGTGTCTCAGAGAAGCCCAGACAGGGCTCCAGCCCCAGCCCCAAGCCAAGGAACCAGCACGTGTCCAAAGGCACACTAACCACTCCAGCAGCTCTAGCAAAGGTATTCACACATCTTAACCTTTCTGAGGACAAGCAGTGGAGTGAAAGCCTCTGGCACTTACAGCCCCACGACCTGAATGAATTTAATATGGACAGGTTTTCTAGTCACTTCCTCACTGCCTCCCCTCTGTGTTAACCACAGGGGGAATGTTTTCTGCCAAAGAAATCTAGATACTTCTTTGGTTACATAAGGAAAACTGTTACCCAAGTTTAAATACCATTACCCAAAATAAACAAGAGCCCATAATCAAGTCTTTGCTTAGCTAATGAAGGCTCTGTGAATACTGATTTCAGGCACTGATGAAGTTTTATAACTGGCAGTCTTATAACTGCTGCAATGATTCCAATCTTACAGGAAGATATTCCTGCCTTTCTGGCTGTCTTGCAACACATAGGACATATTACTCTGCCAGTGACACGTGACAGAAAGACCAGTTCATCAACAGACAGTGGCCAAGAGGTGTGATGATGTGGAAATTAATCTGGATAAATCCTGCTGTACAAAATGCATTGCATGAGCAAATCCATAAATAGTGTAAGTGAAACCAAATTCACTCTGCTTAATTAATTCTAAAATGGGAATGGAGTTATTTGAGCTCGAGGAGGGTGTGGAAATACAGAACCTCCTGTGGCTGAATAGCTGCTGCTGTGTCCCTTCTGCAGGGCTGGGTCTTGGGGCAGTGTGTTAGGAGGGACTCCAGGAAGCCTTTTCCTAATCTTGCTTCTGGTCCTGTTCTTTCATCAAGGTAGAATTAACCACATGCTTTTATTTGCTGCCCATTTAAGAAGAGGTCCTGGTAGTTTTATGCAGTTTGGGCATTGAAAGTGCTTTCCCTCCTGAAACAACCCCACTTGGAGACCCTGAAAGGACTGACAGACCCTGTGATTTGACATGCTCTGAATGCAACTTCATTTCTCCATATCAGCATCATCCATAACCTCACATTTCCCACTACACCATTACATTTTTGTCTCTACTGATCTACTTTGTGTTTATTTCCCATCCCATCACTGACCTGTGTAAATGTTATTTTTTCAACAGTTCAAGCAATATAAAGGAAGTTTGTTGAAGCAACGGAAGCTCTTCTTTTGTTTTGTTCTCCAGATGTAAAAGAGAACTCAAACCTGAGAATTTGAGGTCATATTAGAATAACCAAAAAGATCATACAGCTACAAGCTCTCGCTGGAGGTTAACCCTGCATTTGCAAACACACATTCTGTGTGCAAAAGTACTTTTAGAAGGTGTAAAAAATGATACTTCCAGATTTTTTTGGGTTTTTTCTGCAGTGTAGCATGACATGAGTGTTACAATAACACACTGAACATACAGGAAGACTTGGGAATTTTGATGCTACGTGTAGGGAATTAATGTTTGAGAATACGAGAGGTAGTGATTAAATGCCAAAGCAGTGAACTTCTTGAATGCAAACTGGGACATCTGTTCCTTTGCTTTCCAGGCTGTCTGGGTTTGGTTTTGCTGTTTTTTGTTTTTTTTCTGACAATTTGTAATTTTTTTCTCCATTCCATCTACCGCAACCCAGTTTTTCTGTCTTCACTGTACATGTTTCAGCTTGGCAACCTTCTGCCTTCCTGTCTCAGACCACATTTTCACTTGCTTCCCTAACAAATGACAGCATGGCATTGTTTCTTCTTGTTCCAAAATATTGTGTTGCTTTTCTGCTTTAGTAGTGATTCTACATGTGCTTGGGGACCACTGTGAGCGACTTGAATTTACTCAGCAAAAGCAGCATTGGTGCATCAGCCTGTGTGATTTATGAGGGATGTGGGGGAGCAGAGGCAGGCAGAGGTCTGGCTTGGTGGCCAGCCCTGTCCAGGAACACCTCACATTTCTGTGGCACCATCACTGTGTATCCCCATGATCTCTTGTATGGCTGAAGGGTAATTACACACACTGCTTGAGGCTACAACACATGTGAGGGCATCAACCCAGCAGATGTAAGGGTAAGTGACCCCTGGATAACATGAAAACACAGAGTCCCAGAATCAATGAGGTTGGCAAAGCCCTGCCAGCCCACAGAGCCCACCCTGTGCCCGATGCCCACCTTGTCCCCCAGCCCAGAGCACTGAGTGCCATGGCCAGTCCTGCCTTGGGCACCTCCAGGGCTGGGCACTCCAAACCTCCCTGGGCAGCCCCTGCCAAGGCCTGACCACCCTTTCCAGGCAGAAATTCCTGCTGCTGTGCCCCCTGCCCCTGCCCTGGCCCAGCCTGAGGCTGTGCCCTCTCCTCCTGTCCCTGTGCCCTGGAGCAGAGCCCGACCCTCCCTGGTTCCCCTCTCCTGGCAGGGATTGCAGAGCCAGAAGGTGCCCCCTGAGCCTCCTTTTCTCCAGGCTGAGCCTCCCCAGCTCCCTCAGCTGCTGCTCCAGCCCCTTCCCAGCTCCATTCCCTGCCCGGCACACGCTCCAGCCCCTCAGGGTCTCTCCCAGGACTGTCCAGACCTGGCTCAGCCCTCAAGGGGTCCCAGCAGTGCCAGTGCAGGGACAGGCACTGCCCTGTGGCTGTCACACCCCATGGCTGGCACTGCCCAGGTGCCCTTCTCCTCCTTGCTCACCTGGGCACACCAGGGCTCATGTCCAGTGCTGTCCCCAGCACCCTCAGGGCCTTTCCCAGCTTTCCAGCCCCTCTGCCCCAGCCTGGAGCTGCAGGGGGTTGCTGTGACCCGAGGGCAGGACCTGCTACTGGGTCTGGTTAACATTCAGGCCATGGATCCATCCTGCGCAGATCCCTCTGCAGAGCCTTCCTGCACTCCAGCAGCTCCACAGCCCACCCAGCCTGGTGTTCTCCACAAATTAAGTAAGGGTGCGCATGATCCTCTTGCTCAGATCATCCAGATCATCAGTGGTGATATTAAATAATAGTAAATGATCCAGTCTCTCAAGCATTGGCAAGGACTAGTTGGGTAGAGGGAGCATTCAATTCCACAGCACATCTGAGTCACGTAAAAGCCCCAGAGCCTTTGTTTTCCTTACACATTCTTCCTCCCAGCAGTTTACCTGCCTGGTTTACAGTTCCAGACTTGGCATCCCAACAGTTATAAAATCTGCTTCAGAGTTCCCATTAATAACCACAAAAGAATGCAACAGAAGCTTCTGTAAAAACAAATAAAAAGAAACAGACTGAGAGCTGTAGAAATCAAAATCCATAGTTATGACAAGCCTGTAAACAAAATGAAGGAGAAGAGAGGGAGTTATGTAGCAAAGAGGCAATAAGTATGAATATTTTTAGTGCTCACCATGCTCAAACTGGCCCCAGGCTTCTACCAGTGTCAAGGCTGGATAACAATAAATTGCAGACATCAAAGACAGGTTTTAAAGGGGGACTATGAAACAGAGACATGGAAGGATGGTGTGGGACAGAAATTCACACTCCCAAAGCAGCTACTTATAAAAAACCCATACGTGTTGGTGTGAAAAGTGTGGGGTGGGATCAGATGATTAAGACAAACAGCATGGGCACAGCAAAACTCACAGCAATTTTCTCAGGATGGGACATAACAGAATTCCCCACCCGTGCCAATGGCTTGGAAAGATGAAACCAGAAAAATCCCTGTATTTTTACAAGGGAAAGGAGTCAGAGGAGAGATTTAAACCAGGTGAGGGGGTGAAGCAATGACAGGTGGTGCTGATAAGTCTTATTGGAATACAACTCATAATCTAGTATCTACAAATTACATTTCTGAGGTAATTTCTTTCTAAGAGAACCAAATGTTCCAGAAGCAGAATAAATATAGTGTATCATTCATTAATGACAGAAACTCAAACAGATGTCTTATTTCTAATTAACACATATCTTCTAAAATTATTCACATGTACTCCTTCCTGGGATTGTTTTCAAAGAACAGGTGAATGATGGCTCAGAATAAACCATTTCACATAACATCCTCTTAGGTTCTGTATTCTCAGGCACACTCACCAGCTCCTCGTAGTTGTGCTTCTCTTTATACTGGCAAATCAATCAAAATCAATTAAATGCTTATAAAATCTTAACCTTGACACAAAAATATTGAAGAATCTTAACTAAAAAACCAATTTGCATAATTTTCATAATAGAAACAAGTTAATAATAGGAATAAGTTAATAATAGCACAGAACAGACACTTTCTAATACAGAAAGAAAAATTGCAATTACAGCTACTTAATTTTCACTGTTACAATATTTTAAACAATGCCATGTTTTGTTATGAGGGTAATGCCTTAATTGGACAAGTTCCAGCAAGCACCTAAAAGGGAATTTAATGGCAGTATTTTAGGACAGGTCTCACTTTACACTATGAAATGGAACTCAGGGTTCTCTATCCTAGATCATAGATCACGATGGCCAATTAAAAGATGCATAATGAATGTCTGATGTAATTTAGACTTTGGTGAGCTTACAACACTAAACACTTTGTTACCTGAAAAGATGCTGCATGGGTAAGAGGCTTTGTTATGAGCCTTAGATCAATACTTTTTTATCTTTGCAGACATTTCCAGTGCTGCTATCCCTGTGATCCATGACAGTGTTTTGTTGTGGGCAAAAGCAAAACCCCCTTCCAATTGTTCATGTGCCCAATTAAAGTTATTTCTCTTTTGCTGACTGGCTGTGTAAAAATAGTCTCCCTACATTTACCCAAGGTGAAAGTGCCCCTCCAGCTGGGATTTTCCCAGAAGCTGGAAAAAGGGAAACACTGCACCCTTCTTTAAAAAGGGTAGAAAGGAGTACCCTGGGAACTACAGCCCTGTCTGCCTCCCCTCTGTGCCTGGGAAGGTCATGGACCAGACTCTCTCAGAAGCTCTGCTGAGGCACGTAGGGGACAGGGAGGTGGTTTTGGACAGCGGAACAGCTTCACCAGGGGCAAATCCTGCCTGAGCAGCCCAGGGACCCTCTCTGATGGGGTGACTCCATCAGTGGACAAGGGAAGGGCTACAGATGTCACTTATTTGGGCTCCTGTACAGCCTTTGACATGGTCCGCCACAACATCACTCTCTCTAAATTGGAGAGATGGATTTGATAAGATTAGATGGATAAGGAAGTGCCTGGACAGTCACATCCAGAGGGTTGTGGTCAATGGCTCAGAGTCCTGATGGACATCAGTGGCCAGTGGTGCCTTCAGGGCTCTGCACTGGGACCGGTGTGATTTAATATCTTCATTAGTGAACAGATAAAGGGATCGAGTGCCCCTCAGCAGGTGGGCAGGTGGCACCAGACTGGGGGTGCAGTGACACACCTGAAGGACAGGGCCATCCAGAGGGACCTGGACAAGTTCAAGAGGTTGCCCCTGGGACTCTCAGGAGGTTTAAAAAAGCGAAGGGCTGGTGGTGGGTCAGGACAACCTCCGGGATCAGTCCAGGCTGGAGATGAGCAGATGGAGCAGCCCTGGGAGAAGGACTTGGGGGTGTTATGGTCTAACCCCAACTGGCAACCAAGCTCCATGCAGGCACTTGCTCACACCCCACATCCCCCAGTGGAATGGGGAGGAGAACCAAAAGTCAAACTTTGAAGTTGAGGTGAGAACAGTTTAATAATTGAAACTGAGTAAAATTTAATAATAACAGGAAGTAATACAATTACAATGGAAAGGGAAAAAAACAAGTGATGCCCAATGCACTCGCTCACCACCTGCTGACCAGTGCCAGAGCCCAGCCCTGAATCCTGGTCCCCCCTTCCTGGTAACTCTCTAGTTTATATACTGGGCATGATGTACTTTGGTGTGGAATACCCCTTTGGCCAGTGTGAGTCACCTCTCCCAGCCATATCCCTTCCCATCATTTTTTTTAGTCTACCTCCTCACTGGCAGAACATGAGACACATGAAAGTTCTTGACTTAGGATAAACACAACTTAGCAACAACCAAAACATCAGTGTGTTATCAACATTCTTCTCCTACTGAATGCAAACCACAGCACTGTACCAGCTACTGAAGAAATTAACTCTATCCCAGGCAAACCCAGGACAACACCCACCCCTTATTCCATACTGTTTACATCGTGCCAAATCTCACACTTCTCAATACCTCATCACCTTCCCTATTTATTTAATTTGATAGATATACATGCAGACATCATTCCCTTAGTCTATGGAACACCTCTGCCAAATGACCATAAAATATCCACAAAAGTGTCTGTTTAATTAACTCAGTTCATGACTTTGACCTCCACCCCTGATAACAGCCTTTCAAGCAGGAAAGAAGGTGTGAGATGTTGGATTGCTCAGTTGTGGCACACTGAGGTCAGCTCTGGTTCCAGTAGAGCTGTGCCTCCTGAGGTTTATTAAAGTTCATTCTTCCTTGGTGCAGTGATGGGGGGAGGTTGGGCTCAGATCCCCACAGTGCCTGAGGTGCTCAGGGAGGGGATGCACCTGCAGCCACCATAGAACTGTTATATAATTATTAACATCATATCGTTCAGTTCACTGGCTGTTCTCACCCAAAATCGAATTGCCTTGAGGCAACCAGTCCTCCTGCACAACTCAACAAGGGGCTGGTGGGGGAGAGGCTGGACATGGCCCAGCCCAGAAACCCCCCGTGCCCTGGGCTGGTCCCACAGCGTGGGCAGCAGGGCAGGACAGGGGGATTCTGCCCCTCTGCCCCCCAGGTGAGACCCCACCTGCAGAGCTGCTCCAGCTCTGGGGCCAGCACACCAAGGACATGGAGCTGCTGGAGAGCCCAGAGGAGGCCCCAGGATGGGCAGAGGCTGGAGCAGCTCTGCTGGGAGGGAAGGCTGGGAGAGCTGGGATTGTTCAGCCTGGAGAGGAGAAGCTTTGGGGGGACCCAAGTGTGGCCTTGCAGTGCCTGGAGGGGCCAACAGGAAAGATGGAGGGAGATAATTTCCAAGGGCCTGGAGGGACAGGACAAGGGGGAATGGCTTCCCACTGCCAGAGGGCAGGGACAGATGGGATATTAGGAAGGAATCCTTCCCTGTGAGGGTGGGCAGGCCCTGGCACAGGGTGCCCAGAGAAGCTGTGGCTGCCCCATCCCTGGGAGTGTCCAAGGCCAGGTTGGACAGGGCTTGGAGCAACCTGGGCTGGTGGAAGGTGTCCCTGTCCATGGCAGGGGGTGGCACTGAGGTTCCTTCCAACCCAGACCATCCTGGTATTCTATGAATCTGAAGGCACAAGCATCTTGACTCAAAAACCCCCCTAATTTCATTCAGGAATTCAGAGATGGAATTTTATTTAATTTTTGAAGGCTAAACCATCAAAAGGCACAGCACCAAAACAATTCTTCATAGTTTTTTTGGGGGGGGTTGATGAAGAGAAAGAGAAGAACAACAGTGGCTGAGTACTTGTTATGAATATAAATTTTTTGGGTTTCTCTTCTGTTTCAGTCAGGAATTTGAAAAAAAAAACCAACAACAAAACAACTACATAACCCACCTCAATTTGCTCAATTTATAGTTTGATTTTTTATCACAGGCTCTAAAAGTAGAATTCAGATATTAAGCAGCAAAATAAAAATAACTAACAGTAAATAATTGACAGTAAATAAGACAAGCACAAGATTATTAATGTGAAAACATTGATAATAATGTGAATATATTAAAACAATAATAATGTGAAAACAGTTACAGGAACAGACCATTTCCCTTCTCCATCCCACTTGTAATACTTGTCACGGGAAAGGCTTGTTTTCATCCCCAGTTTCAATTTTTGCTATAGTGGAAGGTATCTGAATGTTAATCCCCACAGTGTGTCAGACCCAAAGGGCTGTCGAGGGTTGTTCTGACCTTTTCAATATTCTGCATTTGAAGGACTCATCCTTTCAGCTTCCCCATTAAACCTCACCAGCCATAGGGGAAGCAAAAGAATGGATGGTGAGAACTAAAATGCACTCCAAGAAAATCTACCGAAGAAGGAATATCCAATCCATTCCTGTGGCAAAGATGAAAGAAGAGTGGAAAATGTCACTAAACTAATTCATTCTCTTGAGAAAGCAAATAAAGCAAAAAATGTTGTTATTAGGCTCCTCTGGTTGTAACTCCCCTAGACCCAGCTTGGATGCTCCAATAAAACCACCAGGATTTACAGCCTTATGAAAAATATGCTTGTAAATCAGCCAGGCTTACAATGACTTTCAAGGATTTTAAGTTACTACTCAAGAAAAACAAAGTATGACAAAGAACCCTCAAACCCCACACTTTTCCCTCCACCATCTCCCCATTCTCACACACATAAAACAAACTATTCCTCAGGACAGAGTCTGGGGAATAGTGACCTAATCCTCAGGCTTACAATTTTCTCACTGGTTTATATATATCTGTGAATTTTAGATTCTCCTCTTTGCCTTGGCACAGTTTCAAATCCAAAGGGCCCTTATTCCAACCACTTCTCATTAGCAGCAGAGCTGACACATGGTCCTCCCCATACTGAAATGTCAATCTCTCCAGAAGGTGTAATAATTCTGCACCTCAATATCAATTATTTGTGCTGCTTTCTCTGTTTCCTGGGATCAGACAGGGATAGTGCTGCAGGAGGGATCAATTCCTGTAAGGATGCAACATGGACTCCTGGCTTGACATCCCATTTTTGTTTAAAAAAACCTGTCAAAATCCCCTTCGAAATCATGATGGAAATAATGAATGAAAGTGAGCCCAAGTAGTAACATGCCAATGGGTACAGATTTCATGGCAGCAGTTCACAAATTAATGAAGAAAACACCCATTTTCACTCATCCATATATTACAACTTTTCAGTTGCTATTTCTATTAGAATTACCCACAGTTAAAAGGTCATGGAATCTCCGTGCCATTAAGTTTATTAAGTCTAAGTCTAGAAACAAGGAGAGGGGAACTTACTTCATTCTATTTGAATGCTGTTCAGTGCTTGATAAATTAGTGTTTTACTTCCAAGTGGTAATTCCTGTGCAAATAGAAAGCAGCCACATCCCAGGCTGAGGCTTTTCCAAAACTGCCCAAGTTGAAGCTCTGTGGTTATTCCTGCATTAGGGTGACATGAGTAAGACCTGTCCCTGAGTGCAGATGTTCCTCTCAGAGGGGACACATCCTGGCTCTGCAGAGCAGGGCTTTGGCCAGACTGTGCCAACCCTCGGGGCAGCACAACCCCCTGTCCAGGTGTGTGGGAGGACAGGTGAGGTCTGTGTAAGTGGGGCCCAAGGAGACAGCCAAGTCTGCTCTGCATCAGGCAAAGCTAATTAATCTCTGTCCTTTGCATCCTGCTGAAGCCACAGATTTTTAATATGACTCACCTGGGATAACCCCTATGGGAGAATCATAGAATCATAGAATTGATTGGGTTGGAAAAACCCTCCGAGATCATCAAGTCCAACCCTTGGTCCAACTCCAGTCCCTTTACCAGATCATGGCACTCAGTGCCACGGCCAAGCTCAGTTGAAAAACCTCCAGGGATGGGGAATCCACCCCCTCTCTGGGCAGCCCATTCCAATGCCTGAGCACTCTCTCTGAAAAGAATTTTTTCTCATCTCCAACTTCAATTTCCCCTGGCAGAGCCTGAGCCCATCGTGCCCCCTTGTCCTATTGCTGAGTGCCTGGGAGAAGAGACCAACCCCCACCTGGCCAGAACTTCCCTTCAGGTAGTTTTGACAGTGCTGAGGTCACCTCTGAGCCTCCTCTTCTCCAGACTAAACACCCCCAGCTCCCTCAGCCTCTCCCCACAGCACTTGTGCTCCAGTCCCTTCTCCAGCCTCGTTGCTCTTCTCTGGCCCCGCTCCAGCCCCTCAATCCCTTTCCTCAACTGAGGGGCCCAGAACTGAACACAACACTCAAGGTGTGGCCTCCCCAAGGCAGAGTCCAGGGGAAGGGTCACTGCCCTGGGCCTGCTGGCCATGCTAGTTTGGATCCAGGCCAGGATCCCATTGACCTTCTTGGCCACCTGGGCACACTGTTGGCTCCTGTTGAGCTTCCTGTCCCTCAGTCCCCCCAGGTCCCTTTCTGCCTGGCTGCTCTCCAGCCACTCTGTGCCCAGCCTGGAGCGCTGCAGGGGGTTGGGGTGGCCAAAGGGCAGGACCTGCACTTGGCCTTGTTGAACTTCATCCCATTGGAATCAGCCCACCTCTCAAGGGAAGAAGTCCCAGTTTCCTCCTAACCCTTTAGCCACAGGCAGTGAATACCCCCTTGGCCACCTCATCTCCACAAACCTCATCCATGCTCACTGCCCACCCCCTGCTCTCCCCACCCCTCATGCTCCAGGGCTAAGGAATATATACATGAAGGCCTTGGGGGAGTATTCTCCACTCTATTAATCAAGAGTACCCTCCATCCTTCTGCCCTCTGTGGGACCTGTGGAGAGTCTGCCATCAAGACATATTTCTGCTTGGCTTCTTCCTCTCAAACCTGCTGGTCCATTAGAAAATTAGCTGACCCCTCACTAATGCCTTCTGGAACGTGCTCACTCTGTTCTTTGCTTACATATCCAGGCCTGACACAGGGAAAATTAGTGATGCAGATCATTATTCAGTACCCTCTGAAATCCCTGTCCTTGGTGCTGCACCTCAGACCAGTCAAACTCAGCAGAGGGGCCAAATTATTCAGCTTATCCCAATGAATCCCATCTGCAACGTGCTCTTAACATTGCCTTGAAAGGAGCTGCATTTGTTTTATACAGCTTTGTGAGCTAATTTTTAATACTTCTACTATTTTCTTAATGTTTTTACTATTTAAATAAATTTAATTATTTATTTTAAAGTATTTTAATTATTTAAAACCTAGGCTTTGGTGTATAGCTGGGTACCTTATCCAGCTAGACCATTTCCATCATAAATTGACAGACGGCCCTAAAAATTCACTCTCTTCTACTTGAGAGCTGTTCCCAGCACTTAATTTACACATTTCTAGTGAATTTTATAAAATATGCTCATTCTCACCCTCCCCTTGAAAATCTCATCCAGAGACATTTCACCTTTTTGTTAACAATGATCATGCCTCTTTACATCTCTGCAGTCAATTTTCTGCTACAGGAGGGTTAAAAAGCCTCCACTGCAGTCCTTTTCGGTTTTCCAACCTTCCTGCACTTCAGTGCAACCCATCCCACTTTCATTTTAAGCTCTCTTACTGTTTGTAGTTTGACCAAGAAGAGCTTCAGCTTCAAAAGTCTCAAGTACTTGAGTTTCTTTCTACACAGTCATTTGCAATAGCAAGAGCTGGATATCCCAATGACAGGCCCCAACCACAACAAATCAGAATGGAAAAGTTAAAAACCAACCCCACAACCCTCAACTCAGGATGCTCCTCCCTCTTCTTGCTTTCACAGAGTTCCAGTTGCTTTCCTCTCTCTCCTTGTTCTGTTGGGAGCCTCTTCCAGTGCCTTCACTGCAAAACACCCAACTGAGCCCTCATGTATGCACTAAGCTCTTTTCAGCTGGACCTGTGGCTTTTCCCTATAGTAATTTTAATTATTTTGCAGAGTCTGTGACCATCACTGGGTCATTAATGTGTATACACAGAGATAAGTGGCCAAAAGTATACTCTGTTTCACAGCACAACATGAGAGTGATGCAACTCAGACTGTCCTGGTTTTCACTCAGCCAACACTGAAATCAATACAAATGTGACACGATGGCAGAAAGAGCCAAATGACACATGAAACTAGAGTGAATATCAGATTTGCCTCATTCCTGAGCTCAATGGTTTATAAAGCCTGTAACAAATACAACATCACAGACTCCTAAAGGGCAAAGTGCTCTGCTGCCTCCATACACTTCCACCAGTTCACATTAACTTAGTGGGTCCAGCCCACTAAATAAAAGAAATGCAATTTAGAAACTGTTAATACAGAACCAATTTGATTTCCTGCTGAAAGAAATGCACTTCCCATATGCCAAAATTCCTGCAATAAAAGCCCCTTCCCAACTTCAGGAAATGGAGAAGTAGCATCAAACAAGTGCTGCCTTTGGAGGAACCATTCCCTCAACCTTCACCCAAGACCAAATACTCAAGTGATACTGAATTTTTTTCCACATTGACTGTTTTTTTCTTTTCCATCACATTTGGAAAAGAAATCCCATGGCAGACACAGTGATCCTGGATGAAGAAGAGGGGCTGGTTAGTGTGAGCTTCAAAGATGATTGATTTTAAAAAAATATGAAAAACAGACAGTGTAAATAATTCTTTTTTTTCCCCCCTCTCAATTATAAACTAATTTATTAATGCAACCTTAAGATGCATTTAATCATCTGAACATTTGTGTTGGAAAAAATATATATGACTTTCTGATTCCAAAAATTATTAAGAAACCAAGAGCGCTGCAGCCTCCTGCAGTTCATTTCTGTATACAGATGAAAACCATCGAAGCCTTTCTTCTTTCCTGGCTAATACTCATCACATTTACCCTTTGGCCCACTGGAGTAGCAGCAGAAAATGCTAATGAAGAACTTTTCAAAAAGTCAGCTTTTTGTACCCTGAAACATGTAATTGTCATCATACTATATAAACATGATGGTCAACGTATAAAGATCAGCACAAAGAAACTATAAAGACACTTTTTTTCCCCCCAGTAAGTGTCATTCTTGCTACTTCAAGAAGTGTAATTGACTTTTCCAGACCAGTTTGTTCTCTGTTATCAATTTTATACCATGCCAGGTATGACAGTTTGTTCAAAAAGATAAATTGAGATGTCAACATATTTTACAGTCTTGAGAGTGTAAATTGTAAATATTTAATGAGCATATTTAGAAACTCCTACATCTGTCTTTGATTTATTTGCTAATGTTGTCAGTACATTTTCCTTATACTTTATATTCATGCACTAAGTATCTTCTCCCACTCTTTTCTCTCCAAATTTCTTCAACCTGCCAATGCTAAGACTGAGACTCCTCAACTGTAAAGTCTCAGGCAATGGCCAAGCTTCGTTTTCATCTTCCCAGTCTAAAATGTGACTGGGGATGTCTTGCAGTGCCACGACTGGGATGTGCACAGGTGCAATAAAACAGACATTACCAAATGTAACAAAGAAAAAAGAGAAGGGAATATTCTAATTTTTCCTTTAGGGTTAGCCCCAAAAAGAGACACTTTTTTCATGGTCAGATTGCCAACTCAGTACCAAATCTCCCAGATTCACCATATTTGCTCACAGCAAAGAAAATCAAACTCACATCTTCAAAATTTAGGTTACACATATTTTTGGAACTCCTGGAAACAGGATGCATGTTTGATATTCTAATCAGCTTGTTAATGGAATCTCTCTGTTCAAAATTTATTTGCTTAACTACACAAAATATTTAAACAAAAGTATTTAGTTGCTTGTAACACCTGTTAAAGAAACGACACAATCTCCTTTTGAACTCTAAAACACAAAAGGAGAGCTATTGAAGCAACCTCTCCATCAATTACTGGCTCAAAATTACTTCAGAAAGAATTTCTTCTCATCCCCAGCAGTATCTCTTATATAATCTTCTTTGTACAAGTTTAAATATATTTTAAGTGGCACACCAGAAACTCCTACTTCCAACAACTCAACTCTCCAGGCAGACAAATACCTTTGGTGGAAAACTGAGAGCTGAAAGCCTTCAGCATTTGCTAACTTGGATGTTCTTACAGGTGAAGAACACTTCTGTGGGATATATTTTTATGGTTTTTTAAGAGATGACAGGACACAGCAACAGAGAGCCCAGAGCACTGGAAAACAGAGACAGTGCACTGGAAACCACTGCTGGCACCAAGCAGGTCCTTTGTCCTTGCAATTAGCACTGAGGAGAGATCCTTGGCACAGAGGATTTCAGTAGAGATAATTCTAAAAATCATTTCCCAAGTCTCTACACTCATATTCAGTTTCAATTTAATTCTTAGCATGAAATCCTGGGACTGAAAGGTCAATGGAACAACTTCCCTTGGATTGAGCAGTAACAAAGCTTCCCCCTCCATCATTAATATAGAGTGTCATTCATTATCATTCTCATTCAGAACAACCTGTCAGGAAATGGGAACAACAACTATAAACAATTTTCATGTTATTTCCATGATCTTCATTAGAGCAACAAATTAATGATCCACACAATGTGTGCAAAGTGGGGGAGAATAAAAAGACAGAGAGAAAAGAGGAAAAGAAGCTTCACTTTTGATATTTGTCTGCTCTTCAACAGTTTTATGAGGGTTCATCAGATGCAAGTGCTGAGAGAAAAAATGGTTAGGAGTATTCAGCAACAATTATTTGGGAAGTTTAGGGATTTGCATGGAGATAAGAAATTAAAGGAAGGGTCTCTCCAATCTTTAGCCATACACTGTTTATTTTTCTTCTGAAGTGAGAATAGATAAAGAATGTTCATACAACATTTTAAAGATCTCTAGTGCAGCACAGTGCAGAGTCCCACCCCAAACAGACAGCCACACACAGGCTGCTCCTTCAGAGTGAGTGACTAGGACTCATTAGAAAATAAATTATCCTCATGTCCTAGTTCAGCAGCCGGGACCAGTTGATGACTGTGTGGGTGTGGCCAAAACTGTATATCCCAAGACCTCTCTGCCATTTCCCATGAACTGTTCCCAGTGGCCCATTGGCAGCAGCTGCCCAGGGCACAGCTGAGCCCTCAGGCTGCGAGCTGGCTGGGAAAGAAGCCTGGGAGAGGAGCTGGGAGAACGCCCCTGCAGGGAGTCCTTGGCACCTCCACACCCACCTGAGGGCTCAGCTCTGCTTAGGGGTCAGCAACCATTCCAAAATCCCCCCTGACTCCCAGAGTCAGATCCCCCAGTGTGGAACTCCCTGCCCTGGGGGAGGCACTGGGGGCTCCCACCTGAACCTGTGGGGATATAATCTCGGAGGTTTGGGTACTTGGAGAACCCCTCACCAGATCCAGACGAGGAGCAGAAGCTCGACAGGAGGAGCCCACCACTCTCGACCAGACTGTGACATCATCTGCACCAACAGGTTTTTCCTTTCCTTTTACTTTGGACTCGGGGGAACCACGTGGGGTTCAGCACAGGGGCCAACAAAGCCAGTGAAAGTTATACTTCTGGGTTTTGTGGGTTAAAACCATTTCCTTTTTATGCTATTGCATTTATTGTTATAATTTTATTAAATTGTAACTCTGGCTTATAATGTCTTTTGTGTTGGGTTCATTTCTCCTGCCCGTTTGCCTTTAAACCAGCACACATCAACCACATCAAACAGGTGCTTTCAATGATCACCAGGCCACTGTAATCAGGAGGAATGACCATGAGACTCCACACAGCTTGGATATTGTCTCTGTGTTACCATCAGTGACTTGGGCAGGGTGAAAACCAAAATAAAGAGTGACAAAGTTTGAGGTTGGCACACACAGTGATGGAACAGCAAATGTCAGTGGCCTGGATGCCTTGGTAAACTGAGGGCAAGGAAACAACATGCCTTGTAATACAGACAAATGTTAAGCCAAACAAAGAGCAAAGAAAGGATTCCTGACATCCAAAATGGAGGTTTCTGTCTGGAGAAGCTTTGATAACAGTCTCAGAAGAGTGTTACAAAAGCACAGGACTTATGTATTTCATTTTAGATAGCTAGTCCAAAAAATAAAGGAAATTTTGCTCATCTGGACTCATTAACTGAAACACAAATACTCTACCTTTAGATTCTTCAGCTTTTCATATTTGTTTTATCTTTTCTCTAATATTAAGTCAATCCCAAAATGTAAATGACCTTTTTAAAAAAATCCCCAACCCTAAGCCTCACCCTTCACTTCTTTTTCATCCAAACTATTCACTGAAATTGTCCTGAATTTGCCGTTTTAGTGCCCTAACCTTTCTCCATTCAATTAATAATGTCTTCAGATAGAAAACACGGCTGCCTGCTATTAGTTTACTAAGTCTACTGATGGGAAGGTGAGCATATGGGGACCACAATGTTGGCCTAAGAAGTAGAAAAAAGCCTTAAAAATTAGCTCTTCAGTCTGGAGGAGCAGCTGATGTACCTTCGTAAAACTGTTAGTGAAGTGCAGACAACAACATTAATGGGGTAGAATTGCTGAGGATGACATTACTCCCTCCACAGCACACATCTGCTTAAGAGCACACAGCAATCACTCCTCCTGCACTTGAATTCCCCAACACAAAAGCTGTGGGTGACATGAGCTCTCCCTCTGCTTGTTCCTTGGTTTTGGTCTTTGCTGTGCTCTTTTGTTTCTCTGTGTCCCATTTCCTACAGGAACTGAAGTGTTCTTTTCTTCTCATTCCCTACTGCTTTTCATACACTAGCAAGCCTGCTGAAGCCTAAAATGGAAGAAAAGAACTTTCCAGACAATATTAGTATAGATAAAATAGAGAGCAGGTCTTTAATTAAAGTGCTTTGAGGTACACTGAATATATAAGTGCACGATGCAGTATAAGGCTCCTACACATTTACAACTCTAATTATGTGTTATATCTAATGGATACATCCAACCTGAGAACTGCCTGTCCCCAGACCTTCCCTGGCTCTCCCTCTTGGCACACCCCTCTGGAACTGAGTTGGAGGTCTCCAGAGCCCATCTTTCTTCACCACCATCATCCTCACATCATACACCTTCTTTGGAGCTTCCCTGAGGTTTCTGGTCCTCCTGCTTTGACCACAATGATATCTTATTCTGCCCTTCTAAGTGTGTCCCAAGCTAGATGTCCTTTCTTAAAACCTTGAAAAGAATGTTAAAAAAAATCTAGAATTTTGAAAATATGATATAAAATGTGAGAAAGAGGTTTAGTAAGTGTTAACTGCTATTTTAAAGTGTTAGAAACTTTACAGCTTTATTAAAAATCTATATGCTACAAATCTTAAGAATCTAAAGGCATCACTGTTCTCTGTTATTATACTTTCTGTTCCCCATGTAACAGTTTCCTGTGCTCCTAGTAGGCAGTTCTTTCCTTTTGATGCTCCACACTGCTCCTCCTTTCTTGCAAAGAGATTTTCCTCCTCTCCTGCTGAGACCACTTCATTCGACTTTCATTCCTCTTCCTTTCCAGAGACTCCTGCTCCTTGTAGGGAGGATCCACCAAGGACTGAACTAGGATGGTCCTTTTTGTCTCTTCTTGTTTGTTTGCCAGACTCCATCTTCAGCTGCACTGTGTGCTCCCCAGAGAGGGAAAGAGCAAAGCTGACAAGGTATTCTTTGAATTCTGAATGCCTTGAGAGTCAAGGGAGAGTTTGGAGACACCTGAGATTTGAGTTTCAGGGATCCTGACAACCCTTTCGTTCCTCTAAGGGAGCACTTCATTTCTTGATCATATAAAAACAGGAAAAAGGAAGAAAATGAAGATTTATTTTTATGAGTGAAACAGAATTACTATTGTATAAAATACAACTGAAGAAATATTTTTTTTCTCACACATATTTATGGACTGGAACTTGTTCATGGCAAGAGAAATAAATTATAAATGCAAAGAGATGAGGCATTCAAAGCATCAGTCCCAACATCTTACCAGGGGGTCGCCAGCAAAACAGGAGCAAAGGGCACAGTCTGTGTGTAGACAAGGAAGGAAGCTCCTTCCTCACAGCCACTTTACCTGACTTGGGAGAGAAAAGGTGTTTTCACAAGAGCCTCCTTCAGCTCCCTTTGTATCTTTCCTTGAGAATTGTCCCTGGGCTACGTGCTGCAAGGATAAAGTAAAAGCAAGGTGGAATCTGAACTGCAAAGCTGCTGTGGAGGACTTACTAGAGAAGACATGAGTTAGACTGAAGCAAATCTGATTAGAAGTCAAAAAAACTTAATAAACCTTCATTCACAGAATCACAGAATGGTTTGAGTTGGAGGGAACCTTGTAAGGATCATCTAATTCCAAGCCCCTGCCATGGACAGAGACACTTCCCACAAGCCCAGGTTGCTCCAAGCCCTGGACACTCCCAGGGATGGGGCAGCCACAGCTTCTCTGCCCAACTTGTGCCAGTGCCTGCCCACCCTCACAGGGAACAATTCTTTCCCAACATCCCATCTGATCCTGCCCTCTGGCAGTGGGAAGCCATTCCCCCTTGTCCTGTCCCTCCAGGACCTTGGAAATTATCTCCTTCCATCTTTCCTGTTGGCCCCTCCAGGCACTGCAAGGCCACAGTTGGGTCCCCCCAAAGCTTCTCCTCTCCAGGCTGACCAATCCCAGCTCTCCCAGCCTTCCCTCCCAGCAGAGCTGCTCCAGCCTCTGCCCATCCTGGGGCCTCCTCTGGGCTCTCCAGCAGCTCCATGTCCTTGCTGTGCTGGCCCCAGAGCTGGAGCAGCTCTGCAGGTGGGGTCTCACCTGGGGGGCAGAGGGGCAGAATCCCCCCGTCCTGCCCTGCTGCCCACACTTAATTACAGAAGAATGGGACAAAAAAGCTAACATTTGAAATCTAGACTACAGCAATTTGGAAGCAGCAGGTGGGATAGTGTAGTAGTTTTGGCTTTAGCCATCATAGGTCCCCATTTAGGCCTCAGTTTTTAGCAGGCCTCAAAGGATGTGACACAGATTAGAGGGGACAGGTATCATCTGACTTAAGCAGCCAAAGAGGTATTTCATATCATCTGACATCATCAGCAAGTGTCGGGGAGTATAACAAGCAAGGGAGGAGGAGTCTCGGCCCTTTTCGGTCCATGCTTCTGACCAGGAGGGTTCCCGCTCCCTGACTGCTGAGATTAGGCCCTGCTGCCAGTCCGCGCGGTTGTTTACCCAGGGACGTGAGCATATTCCTGTTAATTCCTCTTTCCCTCTTGCTGGGAGGTTTCCTTTGGGGAGGAGGTTTGGTTGGTTTTTGAATTTCGCTTGTTAGCTGGGGCGACCTCGGTGAGCCTGTTGTTGTTTCCTTTCACTATGTGCTATTTCATATTCTGTATTAAGCTCTCCTCTGTATAAATATAAAAACCTCACCATGTTTAAAGCCTCGTTTCTGCTGTTTTCCCTCATTCTCCTGCTCTGGGAGTGGACTTTTTGACTGGGTACCAGGCAGTTGGCATTGTGCCAGCTCAAACTATAACAGATAGGAAAATTCTTTGTGTTTCCTATCCATTCCAGCTCAGCTACAGAAAAAATACTTCAGAGGCATCATGTTGTCACACCAACAGCAAACCAAACAGAGCTGTCACAAGCCAGAAGCATCACACTATATATCAAAATAAAAAGTTTAAACTTATTTCTGCTTGGTGACTCTGTTGGCCACTTTATTTTAGTGTGTAGATGCTATAATTGAGCTGCACTAGGTTTGTACAAACCCCCAGGGAGTGTCTAACCCATAGCACTTCAAGAGCTGAAACAGTCAAGTGGCTGGAAACAAAGACAGTATGAAATCTATGGCGCTTTCACTGGTTGTAGAGTAGAAACTACAGGACAGACAGACAACCCCTTTTAATTAAGACTCCAGTATTTGCCCATAGTAGGAAACAACTTGTGCTGGTTTAAAGGTAAACCAGCAGGAGAAAGAAACCCAACACAAGAGAGATTATAAACCAGAGCTACAAGTTAATAACAATATTACAATAAATGCAATGGCACAAAGAGAAATTGGGTTTAACCCACAAACCCCAGAAGTATAACCCTATGCAGTGCTGAAGGGAAGGGAGAAGGGTCTCTGCTTTCCCCTTTGTCCGAGGGGAGCAGAGAAGGGAGACAGAGACAAGGCAGTCCCAGCAACACCAGGCAAGGAAGTAAAGTGTTTATCAAACTATCCACGAGGTATTATCAGATTTCAGGGGGCAGACCCCAGATCTGGGCTGGATTGGGTGAAAACTGAGGAAGGGGCAGGTCAAAGGCCCATTAACCAATGAATTTAGGACAGAGGCAGGGTTGGCTGGAGCCCTGGCCCTGCCCCACCCCCCTCCCCTCCCCCCCCCGCAGCCACGAGGCACACATGGGGCTTTTCACCTTGGAATAACAGGGCAGGGAGGGGAGGAGGGCCCGGGGACCCTCAGGTCACTGGGGCTTCCCGTGGCGGGAGGCTGCTGTGATGTCCTTGTTCCAGGGACCCCCCAAGGGCGGGGAGGCTGCTGTGATGTCCTGGTGCCAGGGACCCCCCAAGGGCGGGGAGGCTGCTGTGATGTCCTGGTGCCAGGGACCCCCCAAGGGCGGGTAGGCCATTACCCATCCTGGGAAGAGACAATGACATGCTCAACCTCAGGTTCGATGGCTCGTTAAGGGAACAAAAAACCTCCGGAAGACACAAAAGAGACAGGGAGGAGTAGATATAATACAAGGCAGGGTGTGGTGTAACAACCCCGCAGGGGAGCTGCGACAAACAGAGAGGTGACACAAATTTTGCAACTAAAAAACACATAGTAAGCAAGAACATAATTTTAATACTTAAATAACAAGTGTCTCAGTTGAATATTTTCAGATTCGAGGTGCTTTTCCAGCACAGCTGTCCTTGAAATTTATTTCAGCAATTTCCTACATAACCCAGCCCCCTGGGGCACAAACACAGTGGGGTTTGTTGGCCCCTGTGCTGAGCTCCACGTGGTTCCCCTGAGTCCAAAGTAAGAGGAAGAGGAAAACTTATTGGTGCATATGACGGTCACAGTCTGGTCAAGAGTGGTGGTCTCCTCCTGCCGAGCTTCTGCTTCTCCTCTGGATCCAATGAGTGGTCCCAGAAGTCCCCAAAGCCCAAATTATATCCTCTCTGGTTCAGGTGGGAATGCCCAGTCCCTCCCCCAGGGCAGGGAGTTCCACACTGGGGGATCTGACTCTGGCAGTCAGGGGGGATTTTGGAATCCTTGCTGGCCCCTGAGCAGAGCTGAGCCCTCAGGTGGGTGTGGAGGTGCCAAGGAGTCCCTGCAGGGGAGTTCTCCCAGCTTCTCTGCCAGGCTTCTTTCCCAGCCAGCTCCCAGCCTGAGGGCTCAGGTGTGCCCTGGGCAGCTGCTGCCAATGGTCCATTGTTCCAGTTAATGGGCAATGGCCCAGAAGGTGTAGAATGCATAGCTTTGATCACACCCACACAGTGGTTCCCGGTTGCTGAACCAGGACATAACTGAACCCGGTTAGTGAGATGTTGGAAGCGCCATACAGACAGACTACCTGCTCACACTGGGCTGTTTTCGATGCTAACTGCTTGGCCTTGTTTGGGAATCTGAAGTTCAGCTGTGGTTGGTGTTAGCCCTGCTCCTGCATAGAGAGATGCAAACAGAGAAGACAATCCAAACCCCCTAGTTTAAAGCAGCAAATCTCCTGGAAAGGACACAAAATTAGAAAAATCAAATAAAGGCTGCCTCAGCAGCTCATGGGAAATGGTAGTTCGGCTTAATAGGCTTTATTAATGGTATTTTTTAGGAGTTTAGTATTATGCTTTAAATTTTTAATTACAAGAAATACAGAGAAGTCAGATCTGCAGGTAATAAGAATTCACAGCTAGAAAGAATCCATTTTTCAATTCATTTAGTAGTTTGTCTCAAATCTCTTCAAACTTAGTATTTGTCCACTGGTGACATACAGGTCTAAGACAAATATTTGGCTTTGTCATTTGAAAATCCTGCTGATAGCACAAGATGTCCAGTGCAAACCAGTCAATACAGAATTGCCAAACAAGTTTTCTACACATCATAGTGTGTCTGAAATGCTGCACTGAAGGTTTGGATTACTGAATGCTACACTGAAAATGCTCTGATCTGAAGCAAACTAAATGGCATTTGCCATTAAAAAGAGCCATCAGTGACACTTCAGTATTGGAGAATCTGAGGCATCACAGAACTCTGAGGCCAGCAGAGACTTTGTTACACCATCTAACTCATTTTTTGACCCAAGATAAGCCATCCTGCATCTTTTCTGATGGACAGTCTAAAGGAACAGCAGCATCTCTGCAGAATCTACCCCTAGGAAAAAACCCAAACAACTAAATGCAGTATTTAATTTTCCTCACTGTTAAAATACTGCATTTGACTCAGGATTTCAATTTCTAAACCGAAAGGTGTGCTGGTTCCACCTGAACTAGAGAAACAGCTACCATTAACTTTCACATTACCAGTGTCTTAACACAACTCATGACTTGTTATTTTGGGGTTAACCACAAAGGAATAATTCCTTCCTTTTCACTTCATGGCACAGTTCAGACTTGCATTTTTTCTCTTGTTCAGCCAGGAGCTGCAGCCTCAGGTATGAGAGCTGGATGTGCTGCCTCACAAAAATGCAGCCTCTGAGGCATGCAGATATAACAGCACCTGGATCTAACTATATGAACTAGAACTGCCTGCATAAACTTCCCTGAAATGAGACCAACTTTTGGCATCTGCATATTTATTAGTAATGCCACCATGCTTTATTCAAAAGGATTAACACAGACAGTTTACAGCCCTGGGAACAGATCTCTTAAAGGGATGTCATGCATTGTTCAGTTACATGTCTTAGAACAGTCTAAACATCCTGTGTCATTGCCATTACTTTTATCATCTACACTTGTAATCACCTGAAAACTTACCCCAAATTTGGAGACAATATTTGTTTTCCCACAAAGCTCTTGATTGGCATTAATTATCTCTCCTGCTGTTTCAAAGGAGAATTTCAACATTAATATACCGGTGCTTTCTAGTCTGGATATCTGTTCCAGCCAGTTTCCCAGCAGTGAGCTGAAGCCCCACCATGGCAGTGAAGCTCTGCCAGCCAAACCAAAGCTCCCTGTGTATAAACAGGAATATCCACTGAGATTTAACAGCAGGGGATGAGTGATTGTAAGGACGCATTATCTAAACACAGGCTGTAGAGTCATTCTTGCAGGTTTCCCTACCCAATGCACAAAAATCTTTTAAAAAATACCTCTCTCTAATTCCCAGCCACACCAACTCCTCTGCAGGCAAACTCTGAGGAATTTGCTGTTGCTGTTCCTCCACAAAGTGAGTTGTAATGGCTGGAGAAGAGGTCGCTGACAGATATGGCTGCTGTAACATCTCCTCAGCTTAACACTTTGCCATTAACTATCACAAATCCTTTTGCTTCATGACACAGCTGCTGCACACACTTGGGGAAGCTGCAAGGCACTGATTCAGCTCTCACCTGTCTGGCATTGGCTGGGAGCAGACCTGATAATGTTAGGCCATCAGGGCAAGACAAATTGAAGGTGTTTTTACAACCGGTTCAAGTTCTCCAACGTTAATATAATTGATTTTTAACTGGAAGAGTAGAAAAGCAATCTTTTCCATCTACTTTGCCTTGACACAAAGCTGGGGTGAATTTGCTGAGGGAGGGTCAGAGGAGGAAAGGTGAAGGAACAGGAGTGGAAGAACAGGACCAGGAGGAGTAGCTCCTCTGGGATCAGTGCCAGTGCACACCTGCCCACTGAGCCCTGGAGCAGCTGTGCCACTCCATGTGCACCAGGAACACAGTCCCAACACACTGCCCAGCAAACTGGCCCCTGCTCCCAGGAGAACAAAGGCCCCTGGGGTGCCCAGAGGGGAATCTGGATCAGGCTTCAAATCACAGAGTCACAGAATCACTGAGGTTGGAAAAGATCCTTAAGAACATCAAATCCAACCATCAACTCAGCCCTACCACCACATTCCCCATTAAACCATGTCCTCATAGCCACACATTTTTGAGCACTTCCAGGTGTGACTCCAACACTGCCTTGGGCAGTCTGTTCCAGTGCTTTACAACCCTGTCTGTGAAGTTTTCCCAATATCCAGTCTAAACTTCCCCTGCCACAACTTGAGGCTGTTTTCTCTTGTCCTGTCTCTTGTTAAATATACCAAAATAAACTCTGAGGACGAAAAAAAGGGTAATAAAAAGTAAACAGTTGGGTTGAGTACACAAGGAATCCATTCTGGCATCTATTAAAACTAGGAAAACACAAGAGATAGTAGCAGAGTACTGCACAGAGGCTTATATTTCAGAAAAGGAAACATCCTGAAAGAATGTGTCTCTCCAAAGGAAAATATTTAGTGTGTGCTATTTCTGATATTATTATCTGCTTTGGCTTTTAGGAAAATGCATTTTCCTGTGTTTAAGAATTGGAGTTTTGCAGTACTTAAGTATATGGAAACGCACCTTGAACTCCTGATCACTAAAAGCGTAATTATCCTCTTGACTGCACAATTTTCATGATTGTTACTGAGATTCTGAACTCAGTCAGCAATAGGACAAGGGGGCACGGGCTCAAGCTCTGCCAGGGGAAATTGAAGTTGGAGAGCAGAAAAAAATTCTTTGCAGAGAGAGTGCTCAGGCATTGGAATGGGCTGCCCAGAGAGGGGGTGGATTCCCCATCCCTGGAGGTTTTTCAACTGAGATTGGCCGTGGCACTGAGTGCCATGATCTGGTTAAGGGACTGGAGTTGGACCAAGGATTGGACTTGATGATCTCAGAGGTCTTTTCCAACCCAATCCATTCTATGATTCTATGATTCCGATCTCTTACCCACGGTTTGGGGAAGGAAAAGTCGGTTGTTTTACAGTGGCCCATGTCCAGCTGCCTCTTCCTTCAGTCACACTCCTCCCCCATTCATCACAGCCCTGATACTCCTCCCACATCATCACCATTTTTTTTCATGTCCTCAGCAAAGCACATTGATACACAGTAGCCCTTCTCTCCTGGAATATGCTGGAAAACTGGAGAGTTTTTTGTTTCCTTTTTTAATACTCTTGTCAACGACACATCATCACAGTGCTCAGTGGCTGCTCGATGCTTGTAAATCCCATCATCTAATTAGACTAAACTGTAATATGAAAGAACAGAGTTTATTCATTAATCTTCCCATTCCCTAGACAACTAAAAAAATCTGAAATCAATACCAGTGGTGGAAAAGCTTTGTGGACTATACTGAAAATATCAAGATATGCCAATATTTTTCTATCGACCTGTGTAAATTAGAGCAAAAACAATTGGATGTACCTGATATTCAGGTGTGACCAGGCAGCTGATATTAAATATAGTAAAAGATTTCTGCAGCTACTTCATTAAAATTCAGTTGTTAAATGCTTCTTTATAGCAGATACCAGAATCTTTGTTGGAGCCCTTGTTACAGCCTCTGTTTTCAACACACATGTCATGGTTTATGCAAATGACCAGGTGCACACAAGTCATACCCAAAGCTTGCCTTGAGTGTGGGTGTATTTGGGTTGTGTTAGATTCAGCAGATCAGAATGAAGAACAACATCTCCAATGACATGGGTCACAGGAGCACAGAGCAAGAATGGGCAAACATCAAAGACAGAAAGACAGTCTGGTTAGAGCCTGGAATAATATTTTTAACCACAAAGACAGCAAAGTCCTAGAACAGTGAAACTGGGATTTCTGTCATCCTCTCAGGACCAAAATGAGCTCAGTAGATTTGGAATGGAGGAAACTTAGAAAACCTCTTACTTTTTGAGTACTGCTTTCCTACAACTCCATGAATCTCTGCATCAAAAGGGATGAGAAGGAAGGTGCTTGCAGGACAAGAAGCCTGCCAAGTATCTCAGCTTCTAGAATACATAGCAACATGAAAGTTTTTCATTTTTATAGTTTCCTTTTCATTACCCATAGTTTTTCACCTTACAGGACAACTTTTCACGGCTCAGCCTAGAAATCTCATGAGACCAAAGGCAATTCACTTTAGGGTCTACGTGTTTTTAACACGGTCTCTTTAGTTCTGGTGTCCAAAGATATAGTTAATTTTCAGAGCAGCACTTAGAAGTAAGACAGTATTTGCTAAAATAATTTCATGGCAAAGATGCCTTCTCATGTTTATACATTAAATCATGAAAATGACAGCTACATATGGCATCCAAGAGAGCTGAATAAATTAAATTTCTTGTTTTGACATATTTTTGGTGTGAAAAGAAGGAACCAGTGTCTTCACAGGAAACAATGTGAAGTCAAGAGCTACCCACCACTAAGAACTTGATCCTGCAATCCTTGCATTCCCAGTGTCTCCTTTGAAGCTTCCATTCACCTTTGAAATTCCTATATCAAAGCAACGTTTGTATCTTAAAAGACCTTCTTCGATTATTCTGAAACTTAGTTATTAGAATCACCCTCTCCTTCCATCAGCCCAGCGGAGAGAGTGGCAATACAGTGGCACAGCAGGAGTCTGAAGGTTGCTGAAACAAAATTACTACTCTAATGATGATTACTTTGCTGTTTTGTCTGTTAACAAAATGAACGTTTGGAGAGGCCGATGAGCCTTGAAATTTGTTGTTTCACTGTTATCGGAGTTACCAGAACGATTTCTGAGTGTGGGGCTATTTCTCACTGTTACTCATATAGAAAACGTATGCCCGAAGTTAAATGTACAAGAAAAAAGAAAACCTGTTGGGAATTTTGGTATGCCATGATGTCTTGGTTGAGAGGAGAAAGAAGACAGAGAGATATGGAGATTCAGAATCAAGTGCTTCTCAAAACCCTCACCTCCAAAACAAAAACAATCTTAAAATACTGCTCCAAGGCTTCAAGTACTGGAGCGAAATTAAAAGCAAAAATGCTAAGCGCTGTACCAGGTCACAGAGTGACAACCCTCAGCTTGTTTACTGTTTACCATCGACCTGCCCTGGCTGCCAGTGCCCTCTTCCCACCTCTCCATGGCTCTCCTTCCCCCTGGGGCCCTGTTCTGCCCCCCATAATTTCCCTGCTGTAGCACTGATGCTCCAAGCTACACACCAGCACATCCAACGCCTTGCCCAACATTTTATTGGTGATGCAGCTGCTGTTTGCTGTGGCCCCTCCCTGCCACCAAGGATTCCCCTCTGACTTGGACTTCTGGTTTTAATGACTGAGGGGGATGGTTTTTATTCCCTGATCCCCTGAAGAAGTCCCCTGTGGGTACTTTATGGTGCCACAGCACACATGAACATGGCTGTGGTCCCCTCAGTGCTTGGCAGCCGGGCTGGCAGCTGGCACAGCAGTGATTCTCCTCCATACATTTTGGCACAGCATAAACAATTTGAGCTGATTAGATATTCCCTCTGAGTCTGCTGTGCAGCTCACTGCCCTATCTGACAGGTTAGAAGGAAAAGAAGGAAGAGCCCTGCTATGTGAGAAACACCTGACACGGCAAAAAATAAGGGAAGGGAGACATGAGAAAAGGACAAAACCAGCTCCAGCTAAAGGGCCAGAGATTGCTGTGTGAGTGACCACACAGAGGTAACTTTGGGCTGATCAAGCACCTGTCTTTTTGCCTGGGTGTCTGTGCAGTTGGGAAAGAAGTGTGTGGGGAGAAATTTCTCCTTAATCCAGAGGTGTCTGGCCATCATCAAAATACCATTCATTAACATACTGTGAAGGCAACGCCTCTAAGCAGGGATAGGGATTATACAAGTTAGAAGCGACCAAAACTAACCAGAATGGTGGGTTTTTCATGGATAAAGGGGCTGGAGCACTCCGGGTTTGGCACTGCTGGCAAACAGTAACTGCCAGAGCAGTGATGGCGCTGGGCCACCAGGGTGGCCAGGATCTGCTCTCTGGGGGAAGGGGCAACAACTGGCATGCTGAGACTGGCAGAGCCTTACCTGGGAGCTGGGAAAGACCATACTCTTCTTACCTAAACATTCAGAATGAGGTTTTAGCTGTTTTTCCGAGTTATCTATGCTCCTGCTTTCAGACATAGCTAAGAAAAGACACAGCTGTACTCAGGTGGTACAAAACTGAGGCTGCTGCTTTTCCAGAACCTCTGAGGGTGTTGCTTCTGCCCTGAAGTGCTCTCTCATTTCTGCCAAGGCACCCAAATGGCATTTCTGACATGGCAGGAGTGTGTCACTCACCTTTCAGCACTGCAGCAGGCTGCTGCTCTCCCCAGGGCAGTGACACAGGCAGGCAGAGTGGACAGAAAGGGGAAGGCACTGCATTTACCCCTGGACAGAGAGCAGACAGTGCTTGTGCCTTCAACGTGGAAAGGTATGGGATAATCCTAACCACACAGGCTGTAACAGCCTTCTCCCAGGCAAAGGCTGCAGAAGAGGAGCAGGGAGTGACATGCTGTGTGCAAGCAGGGCAAGAGGTGTGGGGAGGCAGAGGCTCTGACTGCCAGGAACTTGCCTAAACACTTGAGCTGGCCTGAAATGTAAGAGAGACTGAAGAGAAAGGACTTGGCCTGACAAAGTCCTGCTATTGGATTTTTGAGGGGTTTCAGTATTACCTGGAGGAAGAGGAGGAAGGACACCCCCTCCCAAGTGAACTACTGGTTAATTAGAGAAGACAAATACCAGCCTTGCTGCTGCAAGGAGGAGAGGAATCTCCTAACCCTTTGCTCATACACCTGACACTCCCCATGGTACTTCATGCTGACAGGCCACAGGCTGACTCCAGTTTTGCAAAGCAAACATCAATACAGATTAACACCTTCCAAAGCTGTCATGCACCAGTACCAGATACAATGTCCTCTCTGCTGACCTCTATAAGAAACAAGCTTCTAAAACATCATATCTTGTTGGATTTTAAGAAGAAATAGAAATTAAATCTAAATATACAGCTGATAAGTACAAACACAAAAAGGGAAAGTGTGAAAAACCTTAATGCTGATATAAGTTAAGGCAAAAATTAACATTGAGATGATGGGAAGGATATATTTAAATATAGATAAGGGATGGAAAGGGTGATTGTTGAACCCTGAAGCATATCACATGGCAAGAAGTTTTTGAGCAATCTTAATATAAAGATAAAAGAAATTTTCCAGATTGCAAAGGCAGCTCTTGCCTGTAAAACAATGTGTCCACAGTGAGATACTTACAGAATGCTTTTTTCTGAAACTAAAAGACTAAAAGCTAATTAATACACTATTGTGAAAGATAGAAGGTACACTTCAAAAACAGCCTCTTCTCGTTGCCTCCATCAGCTCACTTCCTGGAGTGCTCCATTTGTCTGTAAGTGTACTCTTAGAGAATCCTGTCGAGGACTTAAGAGCCCTCAGTGACATCTTTTCATCTGCTTACCCTGCTGCCTGTTTTAGGCATCTGCACCAGAGTCACATGCTTAGCATAAAATGTCAACTCTCTGCTCCTCCTGCTTTGCAGACTGCCCTTGTCAGCACTCAGGTGGTTACTCATTCCTCGTGCAGCACATCACTTAGGCTTCTGGGATTTACAGTCTAAAGCGTGGTTTATTTATTTATTTTTTATTTCTGCACAATAAGCAAATGGGAATTACAATAATAAATGATATGTGAAAAATTCACAAGCTGCAACTACATAGTCTGAAGCTCCTGGTGAGTGACCCCAAAGCTTGGAACATCCCAGAAATAATGGTGTGGCCAAGCACATGGATCAGCTGCCTGATGTTTGATTTACATCCCAATCCATCTTCTCCCACTGCTGTGCCATTTTCTCCAGCTCTTCAATCTGTGCCATTGGTGGTTTCTCCTCACTCCTTTCACCACTTCTGGAACTTATCTCTCCCCTTCTTTCCGTTCCCCACTGTTGTGCTCACAAAAACAGGGAAGAGAAAGAGTGAGATGAGAAGAGGCAGAGACAGGTACCACAGTGACGAGTGGAAGAAAAACACTTGATTAATTCTCTACCTTGATGAAGTAATTGGACCAGAAGCAAGTTCAGGAAAGAGCTTCTTGGACTGACTTCTGCCACACAACTTCAAGACTCAGCCCTGCAGAAGAGAGCACAGCAGTAGCTACTCAGCCACAGGAGGTTCTGTATTTTCACTATTTATAATTGTGTTTGTGACTCTGGCCTAAAAGGAACCATTACACTGTCTAATCCCTGCCTGCAGAATTAGCCACAGGTGCTGAGGGCAGGGCTGAGCTGTGTGCAGCTTGGCTCAGGAGAAGGCATGCAATGTTCTCAGGCACTGGCTGTTACACCAACAGTACTGTCTAGCTATTAATCTTAAAGCAATTCATCTTTCTCATGCTTATTGATTAAAAAGGTGTGGAGTCCTTGACAGTAACATCATTATTGACCCTTGGGATTTCTGCTGTGGTTGCCAAAAAGGCCAGATAAGCCACACTTCACTCCAGCTGTTCTGTCAGGAAGCCTAACTTGACTCCCATGTTTCAAGATTTTGATTTTCTCTGCTGACATGGAAGAAGCATTAGTGGGGCTGGTACAGCTCAACCAGAGCAGCTACAGCCCCCTTGCTGTATTTCAGGTGAGCAGTCCTGTGAGTTTAGACCACCTTGAAATAAATGGAATTGCCTGCTGTGTCAGAGATGTTTATCTCTGAGGAATGTTGCTTTTATTGGAAAAGCTGAGTGAAAGGAGAGCTCTCATGAATCTGAGAGTGGAGATTAGACTTGTTGCCTTTAGATTAAACCTCTCCCAATTAACCTTCCAATTAACCTCACATCACTCCTTTGAACAAGACCATAAATACAAATGATACTACAATCCCTTTTATAAAAGAAGAGTGTTTGGTGGATAGAATAATGATATATGACCATAATCTACAGGGAATTGTATTAGCAAGAGTTTTAAATTCTGCCATCAGTCTCCAGGAAGAACAGAGAAGGCACAGCTGCGATGACAAGCACAAAACACAAAGCTTGATGTTTTCTCATCCAAGTTTTGCCAAGTGAACTCTGAGATGCAGGATCACTCGAAAATACTGGCTGCATTTGTAAGGTTTAAAGAAAACCTGAGTTGAAAAACTATGCCATGGAGAAATTAAGGAAGAAAAAATAACTCTAACCAACCTTGTATCCATAAGAGAGGAATCAATGAATCTTCAACAAGAAGGCAGTGCTCCAAGTGAAATCTTCCTTACTCTTGTGTGAGGAGGAGCAGTTCTACTCCAGAAGATACTTTATAAGTGACTCCTCTCATGCTAAAATATCATTTTGTCCTTCCCCCCCTCCTCCCCCAGAACAGCACATATTTTTTTGCCCGTCAAAGATTGTTTCTTCACATGAGAAAAGTTCTTTCAGTTAGACACCATGTTCTGCTGAATGCATAAGTGGTGAAAATTGATATCTTTTAAAAACTGGAAAAAACTCTGTGCAAACTTTCTGTCTGTGAACTCCAGTTTAATCAGTACTAATTTTCCTTTTCTCACTTCAGTGTGGTGTGGGTTGACCTTTGCTGGATGGCAGGTGCCCACTCAGCCCCTTTATCACTGCCCTTCCCAGCTATAAAGGGGAGAGAGAATAAGATGGAAAACAACTTGTGGGTTGGGATAAGGCAGTTTATTAAAGCAAAGCAAAAACTTTCGTGTGCAAAAGGGAAATGAAAAATAACAAGGTTTATTCTCTACTTCCCAACAGCAGTGATGTCTGGCTATTTCCATGAGGTCAGGGCTTCAGCACACAGAATGGTTTATTAGCAGGAAGCCACTGGAAACATCAAGTAGCTCCCTTTCCTGCTGCTTTCCTTAGGTGTTGTATCTGAGCTGACATCCCATGGTCTGGAACGGGTTAGTTTGGATCGGCTGGCCTGGTTGTGACCCCTCCCAGGATCTTGCCCTCCACTGGGGAAGAGCCAAAACACTGGTGTGTTCTCAACACCTTTTCAGCTCCCAGTGCAAAGCACAGCACTGGGAGGGCTGCTGTGAGAAAACAAACTCCCGTTCAGACACACCCAATACAACCTCCACCCCTTATTCCATACCATTTGTGTCATTCTCAGATCCCATATAACATATATATCTTCTGACTATCTCTCATGCTGTCCCAGATAGATATTATTTTTTCCCATTGTATGGCCTCTTTCCACCCCCTCAGATCTTGGGCTCCATTCCATCAGGGTGGGTGCTCAGGACAGGAGAAGCAACACAACGGATCGCTGGGCACCAATGCCAGCCTGGCTCAGGTCATTATCATGCCCTCCTTGCTCCTCCCAAAATTTGTTCTTCATTGTCCTGCTGCTTTGTTTCCTGGAAAATACAACTTACACCACAGATTATTTTACCCCCAAGGTTAAATCTCCTTGGGGCACACATCAGGCCTCTCCATCCTCTTGGATGACGCACCCTGGTCCCTGAGCAAAGACAATCCCGTGGATAGGTTTGCCTTTCCCCATGGGAGGAGAAACCCAGACTGACTTCCCCACGTGTAGTACAGGGACCTCCTCTCCTCCCACAGCATAGAGGGGTTGGGTTTGGTTTGGGCAGTACTAGGACAGTTGGCAGGTCCTCTGGTGCTGACCAGCCAAATGGCTTCAGTTAAATTTGCTTCCATGTTCCACAACCTAATGCTCTTAACATAGTCTTCAACAGCCCATTGTACCTCTTAGTCTTTCTGGAGGCTTGTGTGTGATAAGGAATGTGATAGATCCACTCCATGCCATGTTTCTTTGCCCAAGGGCTTATAAGATTATTACAAAAGTGAGGCCCACTGTGTGATTCAATTCTCTCCAGGGTTCCATGTCACCCCAGAATGTGCCTCTCAAAGCCTAAGATGGTTTTTGGAGCAGTGGTCTGGTTTACAGGGTGTGTTTCCAGCCAACCAGTTGTTGCCTACACCATGGTGAGTGTGTAGCTCTTACCTTGGTATGTTCATGGCAGTGCTCATATGGAGTCAATTTGACAGGACCCACCAGCCCCTCCCTCTGTTCCAGTAATATTTTACTCACATGGCCCTGCTTGATTGCAGCACATGTTTCACATTTGTGAATATCCTCTGTGATGCCCTCCATGGTCAGGTCCACCCCTCGGTCACAAGCCCGTCTGGATGTGGCACCTCTTCCCATATGTCCTGATGTTTCATGGGCCCACTGGGCTAAAACAGCTTGCCCTCCTGCTGCCAATCCAAGTCTACTTGGACCATTCCAGTCTTGGCAGCCTTATCCGTTCTGATGTTCCTTGGTGGCATTACCTTTGGCCATGTGAGCATCAACATGACACATCTTCAGAGCCATGTTTTCCACTAGTGCAGCCATGTCCTGCCCCAGGGTAACGGCCCAGGTAGGTTCGCCCCTGCACTGTCAGTGGGTCTTCTCCCATTGCTCTAGCACCCCCACAGGACATCAGCCCCCACCCAGGAGTCAGTGCAGAGACACAGTCCAGGCCACTGTTCTCATTCAGCAATCTCCAGGGCTGCTGGGATGGCTTTCACTTCTGCAAACGGGTTTGATTCTCCCTCTCCTTCAGCAGCTTCAGTGATCCATCGTGTGGGACTCCACACAGCAGCTTTCCACCTCTGATGGTTTCCTACCACATGGCAAGATCTATCAGCCTCTTCCATTTTCTAGGAATTCATTATATGGTGGTGCTTCCTGGCCACGAGTCACCTTCTCAAGCAATGTTCCAAAATCTCTGCTATCTGGTCAGTCCATAATCTCTTCTAGAATTCCTTGAAAATTGAGTTTTCCCATTCAGACTTATTGTGTGATCAGTGCTACCCACCTGCTCCACACAGCACTGTTGTGTGATGCCTTGAGGGGATGTTCCCTTTGGCCATCCAGTGGAGCACGAGGCCATGACAGTGCCCAGAGGAGACATTTCTGTCCCAACAACCTCTGAGGTGGCTCGAACCCCCTCATGGGCTGCTGACATCTCCTTTCCAGTTGGATTGTAGTGGCCTTCTGATCCTTGATAACCCCAGCTCCAAACCCCTAATGGTTCAACTCATGTTTCTCCTGATGTTCTCTACCAGAGGCTCCAGGTGAGACCATGCTCCCCAGCCACAGGGAAGAGGATATTTTCCACGGCTGGTCCTGTCCCAACAGCCCAAGAGATGCTCCACAGACTGTGTCCTGTTGGATCTGCTCCAAGGCCTGTTGTTGCTCAAGACCCCACTTGAAATGGTTATTTTTCTGAAGTCACTTGATAGAGGGGGCTCACAACCTGGAATGTGCATCCTCCAGAAACACACAAGGCCTAGGAAAGCTTCTGTTGCCTTCTTGTTAGCCAGTAGAGACATAGTTGCTGTTTTGTTCACCACCTCCATGGGTACATGATGGTGTCCATCTTGCCATTTAATTCCCAAGAACTGGATCTCCCCTTAAGTTCCCTTTATCTTACCTTTTTTATGGCAAGACCAGCTTTGAGAATAATTTGCATTATTTTCCTCTCTTTCTCAAAAAGTTCTGCTGTGTTGCCCCACACAATGATATCATCAATATATTGCAGCTGTTCCAGAGCTTCCCTCTGTTCCAGTGTAGTCTGGATCAACCCATGGCAGATGGTCAAACTGTGTTTCTACTCTCAGGGGAGTTGATTCCAGCTGTACTGGACACCCCTCCAAGGGAAGGCAAACTGCGGCCTGCACTCTCTTGCCAGACATATGAAGAAGAACACATTAGCCATATCAATTGTGGCATCACTGGGCTGCTTTTGATCCAGCTCATATTAAGGTTCCAGCATGTCCAGCACAGCAGCACTCAGCAGTGGTGTGACTTCATTCAGGCCACCACAGTCCACTGCCAGGCTCCACTCTCCATTAGACTTTGGCATTGGCCATGTGGGGCTGTTAAAGGCTGGGTGGGTCCTACTGGCCACTCCTTGTTTCTCCAGCTCATGAATGGGAATTATGGAGTCTTGGTGGGTGTGATATTACTGTCAGTGCACTGTTCTTGTAGCAAATGGCATTTACTGGTCCTATACTTGCAGCAATTCCATGATGAAGGGATCTTGTGAGAGGCAAAGCAGGGTAGATAATTGTTTGATTTTCTCTGTATTCACAGTAGCTACACCAAAAGCCCATCAATTCATCTTTTGATCCTTGAAGGACCCCCTCCTGAGGTAATCAGTGCCAAAGATACAGAGGGCCTCTGGGCCAGTCACAATGGGGGGTGGGGTGGGGGTGGTGGTGGTCCCGCTTGTCCCCTGGTAAATTCACCTCAACCTCTAGCACAGACAATTCTTGGCATCCCCCTGTCACTCCAGAGATCCAGGTGGGTTCTGCACTCCTGTGTTTTGATGGCATCAATGTGCATTGTGCACCAGTATATACTAAAGCTTTACACCTCTGTGGATCTGCTGTGCCAGGCCATCGAATCCATACAGTCTGCATGCCTGGTCATCCCTTTCCTCCTCCTGGCCAAGGCAGGGACCCTCTATTCCTGTTCCTGGCCAGAGTATTCACTGTCTGACCATTGGATGCCAGATGAGAAATCCCCTCACCAGGATCAAAGGAGTTGATATCAGTTCCTTTACATCTGAGAGGTTACATATTTCTTTCTTGTGTCTCTCCAGCACCTACTACATGGACATCCTTCTTGGGTGACCCCTTCCTACCAGCTCTCTTCCCTCTCAATTCATATGCCTGAGCTCCCAGCTCAGAGGTGGGTTCACCATCCCACTTCCTCATGTCTCCTCCTGGTTACACAGCAAGAACCAGAGTTCATCACATGGCCTGTGCTTGGGCCTCCCTTTTCCTCTGGCTGGGGCAGGAGAGGACCGATCTCCTGGGCTGCCCCAGAGAGCTGAGCTGCTGGCCTGTGGGGATGAGGAAGTGCCCAGAGTTTCTTCTACATTTTGGAGGCAGGGGGATGTCACCTCTGCTGCTGATGCATCCATCTGTGGGTAATACAATGCTGCCAGGCTGGTGGAATATGATGCAGGGGCACTTTGAACCACCTTCCTCCACATGTCCATTGTGCAAGGAACATCCTCTGGATCTTTGGGGCATTATCACTTCTTAGGTTACTATAGATGATTTCCAGCACTGCCAATTCTCTCAGGTATTGGATACCTTCATCTACAGTGCTCCACTTTCCTGGGGAGTTCATTAGATCTTCCTTGAATGGATACCTTGCCCTCATGCTTGAGAGCAGCCATCTCCAAAGACTGCAAATTGTTCTTTCTTTTCTATTTCCTCTTTCAATTTTGTACAGGAGCTTGGTGCTTGACAGCTACTATTACTATAACATGCAATATATATAGATACATATATAACTGCCTTTATCCCAGTTGGGCTTCATGACCTTCCACTTGCTGACTCTCAGCCCTGTTCTCCCAGCATGGAAGCAGCCAGGTAGGGATCTGCTCACAGGGCTGGCAGCTGGAATCTTTCAGCAAGTCCCAAAGTTCTGATGAGGTCAGGGACTGGGGAACTTCAGTATCCTCTTGGATTTTCTGACTTTTTTCGCTGAAGGACAGATTTTTTTTATCTGCCCCCTTCCCTCCTTCTACTCCTTTTTCTCCTCCTTCCTCTTCCTCCCTTATTAGTTGATGACATAGACCTGTAGCTTGCCTTATCCCTTTTCCAACTTTTCACTGCTGGGGCAATTACTGCAGTGGTTGAGGTTTGAGTCCCTGTGTCAGCCACAGTGTCCTCCTATGCAATTTGGTCCCTGCCTCCCCTACAGTCCTCTGAGGGTACTGAACTGTGGCTCACTAAGCACAGGCCAGGCCCCAGTTACAGGGTGAGAAGCTACTGCTTTTCACTGGGCTAGGCAAAGCACCTTCCATCAGGTGACATGTCAGTTGGCCAGAGTTGATTCCCTGTTCCAGGTAATGGGAGGTGCCAACTGCCCCAGGAACCTGCCCAAATCCTTCCACACACCCTGCCACGCAGGAACTGGGCTCCTCAGGGCACATCCCAATATATGATCACCTAAAGTTTGTTTCCTCTTACACCAGGATAACACCAGATTCCACGAACTCCATGGTGTGCTGACAGTGTTAGTCACAGTAACTGTCATGATGTCCAGCTTCACACAGACACAGTTCTGAGTGGCCTTTTGTGAGGTTAGCAACCTCTAGTTGTTAATTAAAGACAATTTAACTGCATCAAACTAAAACTGAGGTTTTATTTCAAGTCATCATCGTTGGTAGGTTAGAACAGAGTTGAGGGATGGCAGAGAAAGACACACAATATTTACATTAAGGCACCTTTATCCTTCCCAACACAGGGATTTTACAAAATACGAGAAGGGTTACACACAGAACTACTTTAACACACTGTTAAACACATTTTTCAAGCCTATACACACTCTTCAAACCATCTAACAACACACTGCTATAGCTAAACATTAACTAGGATATATTTCATAAAGTTTGTGGATCCACACAGTTCTTATCTATCTTATTTTTAACTTTATTAATAGAGCTCTTCACATGTATCTTTCCACAGAAATAGCAGGTTTCTTCTCTCACTTTGCTGTGAGCCCAAGGTCGTCCTGCATGTTCCACAGTTATCTTTGAGGCTTCTATCTGGGAAGCTGCCCTTGGCTCTTCTGCCTGAAAACCTGTGTATTCCCCAACAAGTACCAGTATTACGTAAGGATTAACAAGGAGTATGGGAGGTTCCATTATATAGCCATTCACATCATCTTGGGAAGGGAGGGGAGAGTGTGTTCTCCCACTGTGCCCCAGAAGATGATCCTCCAGCAGAACATGGCTGTCGCTGTAAAGCAAAGCACAGGGCCCTTGTTTATATTAGTATGTTCCCAAAACTTAGCAAAATAAAGTGATAAGCAGTGCAGCCAGCTGAAGGCAGAGCAAGGCCTAGAAGAGTTAACTGAGTTATGTGCCAAGTTCTGCTAAGAGGAGGAAAAGGCTCAAATTCCTCAAGGCATGTTCTATCTGTCTTACCAAGTGTTATGGGTTTGGCCAGGTGGGTCTAAACATAGGTTTTAAAGTTCAGCTAGGCCTGGGATTGTCAGCTGACTTGAGCTGGGCTGAGCTAACTAACAGCTGACCTCTTCCAGCCAATAATATTGTATTCCATACCATACTACATCATCTCAAAGGGTGTAAAATCCAGTGTGTGAGAGTGGCTTGGTCAGTTCCACCATGGCTACAGTGAGAGTAGGACGTCTGGGAGCTTCTCTGCTATGCTGGACCCTGCTCCGGCTGCTGCTGCTTGCGTTTTGTTTGAGTTCAGGGAAGTAGAAACATTTTTGTTGTTACTCTTTCTGTTTCTTGCTATGTGTCTCTTAGAGTACTTATAGATCTAGTGTAATAGACTTTGCTTTGTATTAATTGGGGAGTGGGAAGTTATTCCTTGGTATATATATGTAGATTGTGTAAGTGTGTGTTATATTGTGGTTTCCCCTTACTTTTCTCCTTTCTGTATAAAGACATGTAGTTAGTTTCAGCATAAACCTGGTTTGAGGTTTTTTTCCTCTCCCTCTTCTCTTTCCCTTGGCTGGTTGGGGGGAGGAGGAACCCTTTCTCTCTGTCTTGGACACTTGGCGTTTTGCCAGCTCAACCCAGGACAGATAAATGGTGCGTTGGCCGGGAAACAAAGGACACTGCTAAGTGTCCCAGAAGGTTGGCAGGGTTCCTGGGAGCATTGTTATAGAAACATTCCTTGATTTCTGCTTTGTTATGGT
>JAJPCS010000146.1:627761-686999 GCA_021164005.1 Willisornis vidua nigrigula
AGATCTAGTGTAATAGACTTTGCTTTGTATTAATTGGGGAGTGGGAAGTTATTCCTTGGTATATATATGTAGCTTGTGTAAGTGTGTGCTATATTGTGGTTTCCTCTTGCTTTTCTCCTTTCTGTATAAAGACATGTAGTTAGTTTCAGCATAAACCTGGTTTGAGGTTTTTTTTCCTCTCCCTCTTCTTTTTTTTCCCTTGGCTGGTTGGGGGGAGGAGGAACCCTTTCTCTCTGTCTTGGACACTTGGCGTTTTGCCAGCTCAACCCAGGACACCAAGGTAGTTCTGTTCTACTCATTGAACCAAAGTCTAACACAATAGACTCCTAGGCCATAAATTAAGTAAACTTGGATGTTTAAAATAGTTTTGAGAACCCAGAACCAAGATTTTGTGGAATTAAAGCCAAGATTTTACAAGTTCGACAGGTCATGTCATCAAACAAACAAAAGGCAGGAGTCCAACAGTGATGAATCATAGAAGAGAATCATAGAATCTATTGGGCTGGAAAAGACCTCCGAGATCATCAAGTCCAACCCTTGGTCCAACTCCAGTCCCTTTACCAGATCATGGCACTCAGTGCCACGGCCAATGTCAGTTGAAAAACCTCCAGGGATGGGGAATCCACCCCCTCTCTGGGCAGCCCATTCCAATGCCTGAGCTCTCTCTCCAGAAAGAATTTTTTTCTGCTCTCCAACTTCAATTTCCCCTGGCAGAGCTTGAGCCCGTGCCCCCTTGTCCTATTGCTGAGTGCCTGGGAGAAGAGACCAACCCCCACCTGGCCAGAACTTCCCTTCAGGTAGTTCCAGACAGTGCTGAGGTCACCTTTGAGCCTCCTCTTCTCCAGACTAAACACCCCCAGCTCCCTCAGCCTCTCCCCACAGCACTTGTGCTCCAGTCCCTTCTCCAGCCTCATTGTTCTTCTCTGGCCCCCACTCCAGCCCCTCAATCTCTTTCCTCAACTGAGGGGCCCAGAACTGAACACAACACTCAAGGTGTGGCCTCCCCAAGGCAGAGTCCAGGGGAAGGGTCACTGCCCTGGGCCTGCTGGCCATGCTAGTTTTGATCCAGGCCAGGATCCCATGGGCCTTCTTGGCCACCTGGGCATACTCTTGGCTCCTGTTGAGCTTCCTGTCACTCAGTCCCCCCAGGTCCCTTCCTGCCTGGCTGCTCTCCAGCCACTCTGTGCCCAGCCTGGAGTGCTGCAGGGGGTTGTTGTGGCCAAAGGGCAGGACCTGCACTTGGCCTTATTGAACCTTATCCCAGTGGAACAAACCCATCTCTCAAGTCTATCCAGGTCCCTCTGCAGAGCCCTCCTGCCTTCCAGCAGGTCGACACTCCCTCCCAACTTGGTGTCATCAGCAGATTTGCTGATGATGGACTCAATCCCCTCATCTAAATCATCAATAAAGATGTTAAGCAGGACTGGACCCAACACAGAACCCTGGGGAACACCACTGGTGACCAGCTGGATGCAGCTCCGTTCACCAGCACTCTCTGGGCCTGACCCTCCAGCCAGCTCCTAATCCAGGAGGGGGTACACTTGTCCAAGCCAGGGACTACCAGCTTTTCCAGGAGTGTATTATGGGAGACAGTGTCAAATGCATTGCTGAAGTCTAGATAGACACATCCACAGCCTTCCCCTCATCCACCAGGTGGGTCACCTGATCGTAAAAAGAGATCAGGTTGGTCAAACAGGACCTGCCCCTCCTAAACCCATGCTGGCTGGGTCTAATCCCTTGTCCATCCTGCAGGTGCTGTGTGATTGCACTCAGGATGAACTGCTCCATAACCCTGCCAGGCATGGAGGTCAGGCTGACAGGCCTGGAGTTGCCCGGGTCAACCTTGCAGCCATTTTTGTGGATTGGGGTGACATTCACCAACTTCCAAAATTACCTGGGACCTCCCCAGAGAGCCAGGACTGTTGGAAGATGATGGAGAGCGGCTTGGCAAGCTCTTCTGCCAGCTCCCTCATCACCCTGGGATGTATCCCGTCTGGTCCCATAGACTTGTGAGGATCCAGCTGGCTCAGTAAGTCGGTCACTATTTCCTCCTAGAATACAGGAGGGCTATTCAGCTCCCTCTCTCTGTCCACCAGCTCTAGAGGCCAGTTGTCTTGAGGGGCACCTGTCTTACTGGTAAAAACTGAGGCAAAGTAGGTGTTAAGTACCTCAGCCTTCTCCTCGTCTTTGTTAACTATATTTCCCTCCAAGTCCAACAGAGAATGGAGGTTTTCCTTGCCCCTCCTTTTGTTATTAATGTATTTATAGACGGACTTTTTATTATCTGTAACAGAATTAGCCAGATTAACTTCAAATTGCTCTTTTCTTTCCCTGATTTTTTTTCTGCATGACCTAGCTATCTTCATAAATTCTTCATAAGTAGCCAGCCCTTTTTTCCACAGTCAGTAAGCTTTGTTTTTATCCCTGATTTCCTTCAGAATCTCCCTATTTAACCAAGCTGGTTGTCTTCCCCTCTGGGTGGCCTTTTGGCACACTGGTATAGCCTCTTGCTGTGCACTCAAAATTTCCTGCTTGAAACATGTCCATCCCTCCTGGACCCCCTTGTTTTTAAGGGTTTTCTCCCAAGGGATGCTCTGAATTAGTCTTTTGAATAGGCCAAGATCTGCCCTCTGGAAGTCCAGTGTAGAGGTTTTATTGATGGCCCTCCTTGCATCTCTGAGTATTGAAAATTCTATTATTTCATGGTCACTGTGCCCCAGGCGGCCTCCAACCACTACATCATCCACCAGCCCCTGTCTGTTTGTAAACAGTAGGTCTAGCAGGGCCTTGCCCCTGGTAGGCTTATTTATCAGTTGATGAAGGAAATTGTCCTCTATACATTCCAGGAACCTCCTTGACTGCCTCTTCTCTGCAGTATGAAGCTCCCAGCAGATATCTGGCAGGTTAAAGTCACCCAGAAGATCAAGGGCTGGAGATTTTGAGACATCTGCCAGCTGCTTGTAGATTAATTCATCTCCTTCATCATCCTGGTTGGGCGGTCTGTAACAGACATCCACAAGGGTGTCAGCCTTGTTGGCCTTGCCCCTGATTCTGGCCCACGGGCAATCAACCTTGTCACTGCTGACCTCAACTTCAACAGAGTCAAGAGACTCTCTAACATATAAAGCCACCCCTCCACCTCTCCTTCCCTGCCTGTCCTTTCTGAAGAGCTTGTAGCCCCCATAGCAGCACTCCAGTCATGTGAGTCATCCCACCACGTTTCTGTGACAGCAACTACGTCATAGTTTTCCTGTTGCACTGTGGCTTCCAGCTCCTCTTGTTTGTTTCCCATACTGTGTGCATTATTGCACATGCACTTCAGCTGGGCCATTGATTTTACTCTCAACTCAGGCTTATCTCTGGAGAGCCTGGTTTCAGTCCCTTCCCCCTTCAAACCTAGTTTAAAGCCCTCCTAACCAGCCCTGACAACTTACAGGCTACAGTTCTTTTGCCCTTCCCAGACAGATGAAGCCCATCTGGTTTGAGGAGACTGGGTATCAAAACCCATGATCAAAACCCCCAAAGTTTTGATGGTAGCACCAGTCCCTAAGCCACCTATTGGTAAGCTGGGCTTTCCTAAACCTCTCCTCATTCATCCTGGCTAGCACAGGAACTGAGGCAATTGCTACCTGTGCTCCTGTCCCATGAAGTGATTGGGCCAGTGCCTTAAAATCTTTTTTACTTACCCTGGTACTTCTTTCGTTGATGTCATCACTGCCACCCTGGACAACCAATAGTGGATAACAATCTGAGGGTTGAATTAGCTTAGGAAGTCTCTTAGTAATATCCCTCACCCTAGCCCCAGGAAGGCAGCAAACTTCCCTGTGGATGGGTCTGGCTGACATACAGAGCCCTCAGTTCCCCTCAAAAGGGAGTCACCAACTACAACAGCCCTTCTCTTTTTTCTTATGGCTGTAGTTGTAATCCATCTGGTAGATGGGGGGTAACCAGAAGACCCTATAGACAGATCTTCCTCTTGACTCTCCTCCATCAGACTTCCTGGGTCCAGAGCCTTATATCTGTTTTTTAAGGGTACTCGGGTAGGTGAAAGGGGTCAAGAGGGGGTGTTTTTACCTCTACAACCAGACACCTGTTTCCATTCCTCCCCATCCATATGATCTGTTCTGTCTGCCTGATGGCAGGAGGGGCTGGGCTTCACCACCTCCTGCTGGGCTTCCTTAGGGGTCAAAAGGGTGTGACTCCACCAGTCAATTTCCCTTTCACTCTCCCTTATGCTTCTGAGCCTTTCCACCTCTTCCTTTAGCTCTGCCACCAGACACAGCAAATCATTCACCTGCTCACATTGCATGCAGGTGCCTCTCACACTGTCCTCTGGTAGTAGGTCCAGGCTCAAACAGTCTGTGCAGCCAGAGGCCTGAGTGGCTGCATACTTATTAGAGGGTTCTGTCTGTCTTGACACACCTTACTGGTAACAGCAGCAATGGCTTTCATATTTTTGGAAGCCATGACTGCCTTGAGTTGTGGGGAAAAGAAAAAAAAAAGGAAAAATAAAGAAAAAATAAGCCCACAAAACAAAGCCTTCTCAACTCCCTGCTAACGAGCAAGCCACACCTCTGACTCACCTGATAACAGCTGGAGGAGCAGCAGCCAAACCCTAGTAGGAAAAGATGCTTCAAGTCCACTAGAGGGATGAAGTCAGCAGACCATAACCCAAATTTCAAGCCAAAAGGAAAGCTCCACCCAAGATTTCACCCAGTCATTAATATGGAAATTAGAAGGCATAACCATGAACCCAAAACTGTATAAATGGCTTATTTTACACATAAAGGCTAGGCAAGTTTCCCCCAGTATGAACTGGCTTTGCCTCCAATGTTGCTAATAAATACCTTTGCTACTAAAAGAAAAAAGATCTCTTAGTAGTTCCTTTTATTCTGAGGTTTTTTTTGGTTTCACAGCAACCTCTGTGTTCCACACAGAAGCTTGCTGCTCGATAACAACTATTACTAGTGTGCTAGATAGAGAGGTAGATAGACAGACAGACAGACAGATAGATAGATAGATACATACATACATGCATACATACATACATACCTAACTGCCTTTATCTCACCCAACCAAAAAGGACTGTGGTGGGTTGAACTTGGCTGGACACCAAGTACTCACTCAGCCCCTCCATCACGCCCCTTCCCAGGCATAAAGGAGAGAGAGAGAATAAGATGGAAGATGACTTATGGGTTGAGATAAAGGAGTTTACAAAAGCAAAAAGCAAAAGTGAAGTGAAAATTAACAAGGTTTAGTCTCTACTTCCCACCAGCAGTGATGACTGGCCACTTCCCCGAGATCAGGGCTTCAGTATATGAAATGGTTTCTTAGCAGGCAGAATGTGTCAATGGATACGGAGAATATTGGAAACCATGAGGGTCCCCTCCAAATTCTGGCATTGTCCCCTCTACAATGGGGAAGGGGTAGAGAGAAATAATGAATGCTCTGTGTATGAAGAAGACCCTAGAGGCAAAGATTCTGAAGGTCGTAAAGAAGGGTCTTGGTCTCGTTCTCGTTCCCGGTTGCCTCATGCTGCATGTGAGAAAACTGGAAGGCCCAAGAGTAAGACACAGAATGAACGTGGTTTGTTGTGGGCCCTTCTGCATAAACTGGGGGAAAACATGAAGAAATAGAACAGTGCATCCACCTCCAAACTTGAAGCCCGAATGCAAGAATTAAAACAGAAATTGGCCGGTAAAAAGGCGGTCCACATAGTTGAGGCAATGACTCTGGAGAAGGAACATTGATCGCCAAGACGTAAAGCAACTCCATCAACTCTGATGGAAGAGCCTCTGACGGAGCCTCACTGAAGTCTGATGGAGAATACTCTGACAAGGAGCAACAATAGAGGGGCCCTGCCTTCTGCCAGGAGGAGGAGAGGGACCAAGATGATAATCGGTTTACTGTACTGTGTGGGTTCGATGGCCTGGCACATCGGATCCTCAGAGATACCAAGCTTTGGTAGACACTGGCGCCCAATGTACGTTAATGCCGTGGGAACATGAGAGTACAGAGACTGTTTCTATTTCTGGAGTAACCAGGGGGACTCAAGGCTTATCAGTGGTGGAGGCTGACATGAGCTTGACGGGAGACCAATGGAAAAAACACTCCATTGTGACGGGGCCAGAAGCCCCTTGCATCCTGGGTATGGACTACTTGAAAAGAGGACACTTCAAGGACCCTAAGGGGTACTGGTGGGCTTTTGGTGTAGCCACAGTGATTGGAGAGAAGTCCAAACAGTTGCTACCCTCCCTGGCCTCTCAGAAGACCTTTCTGCTGTGGGATTACTCTGAGTCGAAGATCAAGAAGTACTGATGGCCACTGCAACCGTACATAGGCAACAGTATCACACAAACCGAGATGCTGTGATTCCCATCCATAAAATGATCAGGAAGCTGGAGAGCCAAGGGGTGGTCCGCAGAACACACTCATCCTTCAACAGCCCTATCTGGCCTGTACATAAATCAGATGGAGAATGGAGACTGACTGTGGACTATCGTGGCTTGAATGAAGTTACGCCACCGCTGAGTGCTGCTGTGTCAGATATGTTGGAGCTCCAGTATGAGCTGGAGTCCAAGGCAGCAAAGTGGTATGCCACTATTGACATTGCCAATGCATTCTTCTCCATTCCCTTGGCAGCGGAGTGCAGGCCGCAGTTTGCTTTCACCTGGAGGGGCGTGCAGTACACCTGGAACCGACTGCCCCAGGGGTGGAAACGCAGCCCTACCATCTGGCATGGGCTGATCCAGGCCGCACTAGAGAAGGGTGAGGCCCCAGAACACATCCAGTATATTGATGACATCATTGTGTGGGGAGACACAGCAGAAGTAGTTTTCAAAAAAGGACAAAAGATTATCCAGATTCTCCTCAAGGCTGGTTTTGCCATCAAAAAGAGCAAGGTCAAGGGACCTGCCAGAGAGATTCAGTTCCTTGGGGTGAAATGGCAGGATGGACATCACCAGATTCCAACTGACATCATCAGTAAGATTGTAGCAATGGTTCCGCCGACTAGCAAAGAGGAGACCCAAACTTTTCTGAGCCATAGGTTTTTGGCAAATGCACATCCCTGAGCATAGCCAGATTGTGAAACCTCTCTATTTTGTGACCCGTAAAAAGAGCAATTTCCAGTGGGGTCCTGAACAACAACAGGCTTTCAAGCAGATCAAGCACGAAATTGCACATGCCATGGCTCTTGGACCTGTCAGGACGGGACCAGATGTACAGAATGTGCTTTACTCCACAGCTGGAGATAAAGGTCCCTCTTTGAGCCTCTGGCAAAAAGTGCCTGGTGAGACACGAGGGCGACCACTTGGTTTCTGGAGCCGAAGCTACAAAGGCTCTGAGGCCAATTATACCCCTGTGGAGAAGGAAATCTTAGTGGCGTGTGAAGGCATACGAGCAGCCTCAGAAGTCATTGGTACCGAAGCACAGCTTTTCCTGGCACCTCAACTACCGGTGCTAAGCTGGATGTTCAAGGGAAAAGTGCCCCCTACACATCATGCCACCGATGCTTCATGGAGCAAATGGATTGCTTTGATTACACAACATGTTAGAATTGGGAGCTCAAATCAACCTGGAATCTTAGAAATCATAACTAATTGGTGTGAAGGTGGGAACTTCAGTCTGGCAGAGGAAGAATGGGAGGAGTCAGTGAGTCGCGCTGAAGAAGCTCCACCATATAATCAGCTGCCAGATGAAGATACGCGCTACGCCCTTTTCACCGATGGTTCTTGCCGTGTCATAGGGAAGAGCCGGAAGTGGAAAGCAGCTGTGTGGAATCCCACCCGACGGGTGGCAGAAGCCACTGAAGGGAAAGGCAAATCGAGTCAGTTTGCAGAAGTCAAAGCTGTCCAATTGGCCCTAGACATTGCAGAAAGAGAAGGATGGCCCAGGCTCTACTTGTACACCGACTCATGGATGATAACAAATGCTCTTTGGGGATGGCTAGACCGGTGGGAGAAAATGAATTGGAGACGCAGAGGGAAGCCCATCTGGGCTGCTGATCTGTGGCAAGACATTGCTGCCGGAGTAAAGAAACTGAACGTGAGAGTCTGTCATGTAGATGCCCATGTGCCTAAAGGTCGAGCTAATGAGGAACAAGATAATAACAGACAGGCAGACCGAGCTGCACAGATTGAGGTGTCACAAGTAGACCTCGACTGGCAGCAAAAGGGAGAATTGTTCCTAGCTCAATGGGCCCATGATGCTTCAGGCCACCAAGGCTGGGACGCAACTTATAAATAGGCATGAGACCGAGGGGTGGATTTAACCATGGACACTGTTTCCCAGGTTATCTGTGATTGTGAAACCTGTGCTGCCATTAAGCAGGCAAAAAGGTTGAAGCCCCTCTGGTATGGTGGACGCTGGGACAAGTATAAATACGGAGAGGCCTGGCAGGTTGACTACATCACATTGCCACAGACGAGCCAAGGTAAGCGCTATGTGCTTACCATGGTAGAAGCGACCACTGGATGGTTAGAGACATACTCGGTACCACATGCAATGGCCCAGAATACTATTTTGGGCCTTGAAAAGCAGGTCCTGTGGAGGCATGGTACACCAGATCGCATTGAGTCGGACAATGGGACTGATTTCAAGAGCAATCTAGTGGCCACTTGGGCACGAGAGCATGGTATTGAATGGGTATATCACATTCCATATCATGCACCTGCAGCTGGAAAGGTTGAAAGGTGCAATGGACTGTTAAAAACAACTCTGAAGGCACTAGGTGAAGGGACTGAAGAACTGGGATAAGCACTTAGCCAAAGCCACCTGGTTAGTTAACACCAGATGCTCTGTCAATCGAGCTGGTCCTGCCCAAACAGAGTCCCTCCACACGGTAGATGGAGACAAAGTTCCAGCAATTCACTTGAGAGGCATGTTAGGGAAATCTGTTTGGATTACTCCTCCTTCGGGCCAAGACAAACCCATTCGTGGGATTGGTTTTGCTCAGGGGTCTGGAAATACCTGGTGTGTGATGAGAAAAGATGGTGAAATCCAGTGTGTGCCCCAAGGCAACTTAGCCTTGGGGAAAAACTAATTATGTGCTTTGAGTTGTATTTTGCAGGAAACTGAACACCAGGTGAGAAAGACTCAAATGAAGCTGATCCTGGTGTCCCATGATGTCCAACAACAAGACAACCCAAACCCGTGAACCAGTCCTGAACTCGGAACAGTGACTGTAACCAAAAGGCAAAGGATCCAATTGAACTGAAGCTGGTGGTGACCCCCGATGACAAGACATCTACCTCGAAGGACTACATAAGGACACACATACATCTGCATATACGCACGGGATATAACGAAACGCGAGAATATGAGTGTTGCGTGGAAAAGACTAGTGTGGAAGAAGGGGTGGAGAATGTGATGGGTTTGATCTAGGTTTCCTTAGTAACCAGTTGTAACTAGGGAAGTGGCCATTACATAGTTATTCCACACGAGTTTTCCACGTAATGGGGGGAGGAGTTCAGTTCTTGGTGTGCTGCTTCCAAGGCTGGCATGGGGAAGCAGAAGACAGCCTAGATGGGATCTTTCCTTTCGCTCGGTTCTGTCCCTTGGGGTGGTGAGATTGTATCCTTGCCAGTTTGTTTTCAAAACTTTGATTGTATTCTGTTTGTTGTGTGTTTGTTTTCTTTTGTCTCTTCTCATTCCCATTCCCCTTTCCCCTTTTCCCTCTTCCTGGGGACCCCTGGGTGGGAACAATTTTGTGTGTAGTAATAAGTGGTAGAATATATATATATTTATACATATATATGCATTAATTCAGTCTGAGTTTTGAGTTCTTGCCATCTTTTCAGGGTTTTTTTCCAGTCCGGGCAGTTCGGACCTGGCAGGAGGAAGCCGGGTCAGCTAACAGCTGACTTCTTCCAGCCAATAATATTGTATTCCATACCATACTACATCATCTCAAAGGGTGTAAAATCCAGTGTGTGGGAGTGGCTTGTTCAGTTCCATCATGGCTGCACTAAGAGTAGGACGTCTGGCAGCTCCTCTACTGTGCCAGGCCCTGCTCCGGCTGCTGCTGCTTGTGTTTTGTTTGAGTTCAGGGAAGTAGAGATATTTTGTTGTTATACTTTCTCTTTCTTGCAGGGTGTCTTTTAGAGTACTTACAGATCTAAAGTAATGGGCTTTGTATTAACTGGGGAGTGGGAAGTTATTTCTTGTTATACACAACTTGTGTGTGTGTTATATTATAGTTTCTCTTAATTTTCTCTTTTCTGTATAAATACATGTAGTTAGTTTCAGCATAAACTGGCATAGAAGGTTTTTTTCCTCTCCCTTTTTGTTTTCCTTAGCTGGTTGGGGGGAGGAGGAACCCTTTTCACTCTGTCCTGGACAGCTGGCATTTTGCCAGCTCAACCCAGGACACCGGGCAAACCCTAGACACAGTGCCAAACTCTTACCAAGAGAAGAGAGATTTCTCACTAAAATCCATCTCACAAAATGCTCCACTTACTTTCTGCAGCAAAAGGAACTAGCTGTGCACATAACTCTACAGAAGAATTTCAATATTCCTCAAGCTCCAGGAAGAGGTAACAATCTTTAATTATCTTACTGATTTTATTGGGCAGCACTCTGGCAACAAGTAACCCTCACTTCATCTTCCCACACAATAATTCAAAATGTAGGAGTGTTTTTTCTTTCTCTTCCATAGCTTGCAATTCAAGCCAGGAATGTTGTATCCTACGAAGAAGTGATGCTAGGATACATCACTGTGCTACCACAGTCCCTTACCAGGAACAGACACCTGTATGTGCACAAAAATATCCACCCTCACACAGGCACTGTGATATCTGAATCCTAGGGCAAAGCTGGAAATGAAAAGCAAGCAAGAAAGAAGAGCAAGAAAACTTCTGTTTCACCAAGAAATATGGTCTTCCTTTTTTTTTTTTTTTTGTTCTTTTTGTTTGTTCCTTTTCAGTAGAAGAAAAGTTCTAATTCTTCTGCAGCTTCAAGTTCTCAGGTAAATTTGTGTCTCTCAATTGAATCTGGAACAATAGGTCTAATTGAACAACAGAGCCATTAAAACTGGCAGAACAGCTTGAAATTCAGGCTTTTCAAAGCACACGCGTAGTTCACCTGACAAAAACAGTGACCATGAGGAGCTGAAATAGTTGAGAAAAGAAAGAATACCTGCAGTTAAACAAGCTTCCTTAGTGCTGGGCTCAGCACTGGAACTGAAGGCAAACACACACGAGAGAGCTGCTCTCTCAGTCTGTGTGAGATGCTGAGCAGGATTCAGTCAGCCAAAACCTGCTAAAACAGCGATTCCGTGGGAAATCAAGGCTATAACTTCAAAGAGTGTCTGTAAATATTTACATTTGTTTTTTCAAGTTCTGACATTTAAATAAATGGTCAGAAGTAAAAGAGAGTTTGTATTTTTGTGTATTTTTAGAATGCTTTCTTTCCCAGAATCAGAGCTTTGCATGAGCTCCAAATATGCAAACGCACATCTCATCAGTCTAATACTTGCAGAGCATCAAGCCAGAGGATTGAGTGTTCTCCAAGAACAGAAGCAAATGCAGTGTAGTGCTTTCAGCCAAAGGAAAAATGAAATCTGTTAATGAAATATATTTAGTTAGCAAACTATCCATGGGGTAAGGTTTTTGTCATTCATTAGAATTCAGTTAACTTGGGGTATTTTAAACGTTTAAAAAAATGAACGCAGCAGAAAACCCAAGTTTTCAATGGGAGAGAGGTCTTCCAGGATGCCACTATAACAAAACTCAGAATTCTGCTTATCTTAAAGAACAGAGGCTAAGCTTTGGCTCTTGCAACTCAGAATCACAGATTATCATAGAATCATGGACTGGTTTGGGTTGGAAGGGACCTTACAGACCATCTCATTCCACTCCCCAGCATGGGGTAGAGTCACCTTCTGCTACACCAGGTTGCTCCAAGCCCTATCCAACCTGGCTTTAAACATTTCTAGGGATAGGACAGCCACAAAGGCATTATTAAAAAGGGGTCTCCATTATTTAGTCCTGGACTCTGCCCTTCTGAAACACACCAAGTGCTTTTGCATGTAGACAAAAACATCCATCCAGACTGTGCACAAGGTCGCCTCCTGCCACCGTTTATCTCAATCTTGGAAATCCTCTTACAAGGCTATTGTCTGTTTTAAATTCCTTCACTCTTCCTTACTGAAGTTATTTTTGCATTCCTTTGTAGCTTCTCTCTAATCTTAGTCTGCCTTTTGAGCTGAAGGTTTCATCTCATTGCTCCTCAGAGGAATGGACTATTTGTGCTGAACAGATAAATGATGGCCACAGATAGCTCCTTACCCAGACTGTGTCAGCAGAGCTCTTACCGTAAATGCAAAACACTGCAGACAAATTTGAGTTGGATTAAGGACAACCAAACACAGTTTTCATACATTTATGCCTTATTTTTGTGTCGACTTGTGGCAGGAGGGCCTACCCTGATAAATGCCGACTCTCCGTAGGGAGTTACCAGCAGTACCATGGTAATGATTTTTGGTGTTGAATTATGCTAAAGCCAGCCTAGTTCACCAAACTTCAGACACACATCCTGCTTTCTGAAGGTCGATGTGGCAGATAAGCTGGTAGCTGGCCAGTAAATTTGTGACAAGCCGTCACCAAATTTACACCATAAAAGCCCAGCGCCCTTCCATACTGGCAGATTCTTCTGACATAACCCATCTTGGGGGGCTGTGTGGAGATTCCTCCCTTGGGTGGGGACACACTCCAAGGTCACTCCTCAATGTCAAGGGAAAGAGATCTCCCCATGAGCCTTGGTCTGGGTGAGTTACATCAATAATTACACTATTTCTTTTCACCAGCTTAAATATAATTGCTTCAGTACAGTGCACTGTCCTATCTTATACTAGCTTTTGTATTGTGTAGTAAATAATTCTGATTAAGATCTTTCATCTGTTCACTCATCTGATCATTTGTAATAATAAGTGATGCATTTTATATGGATAGTCTCAGTTTGCCATCATTAAAACTTGCAGGACAAAACTGGTTCAATCACACCTTTGCATTTCCTTAAACTTGACAAAATCTGAGGCTAAGATTGGATCATTTCTGTGGGGGTGACAGTCTGTGTGTGGATCTCTTAAGGTCTGAGGTGACTGATGAGTGCATCCTTATGGACCAGAGAGGCACCTGTAGAATGTGGATGCCTTTCCATGTATGTGAGGTGAACTACTGACCAATAGTGTGCTGGCAGGTTATATACAGGAGTAGATAAAGGTGAAGCTGTTACTAAAAATAAAGTCCTTTGTCTTCGGTGAGCCTTCTGATCCCACTGCCGCCTGAGCTGTTTCTGCCTCCTCTGACCGCTGCTAAGCTGATCTACATTACCCCAATAAAGGGTGACCCCCACAAATGGTAACCCCGATGGACCAATGAGGGGTTACCCCAAGAAATGGTGACCCCTTGACATGCCGAAGAAACCGGCAGACGACGATCTGTGCGACTTACAACAGAGATTAATCACCTGTCAGGTGGTTTTCCCAAAGTACCAGTTTTCACTGTGATGTTATCACAGAAAAGATCGTGCAGTGTGGGTAGTCACGATAAATTAAAAGGTCCGGACCCTTTGACAGAGAACATCTGGAAGGACAACCTTCAGGTGAGCCTTTGGGAATAATCCTGGGTTGAGAGATATCCAAAGAGGAGGTTTTAGTTTCGTCTTCATGGGAAAAAAAAAAAAAAGAAAAAAAGAAAAAAAAGAAAAAAAAGGTTAAAATGCAAGGCCTCACAGTGTGTGAACTAGTCGCAAATAAGCAAGATGTGGACTAAAAGCTCAGAAAAGACCTTTGAATTATAGATGACATGAAAGATTTTAAGAGATGCTTTGACGGTTCAGTTTTAGACTGATAAGGAAAATAATGAGTCAGAAGACAGGACCAAAGTAACTTAAAAGGAACTGCTAAGCTGGAACTGAAAGTAACTTGAAGGAATTGCTAAAGATGAAACTAACAGTAACTTGGAAAAACTCGTAAAATTGAAACTGCAACTTGATTTACTGCTGATGTTTCAGCTACTAATCCCTTGCTCCCTCCTGATAATGAGACCTTGGGATAGAGGGAAGCATATAAAGGAGGAATTCTTAGTTATCTTCATGGAAAAAGTTGCTTGAAGTGCACTGACCAACGCTTTTATATAAGCTGCTTTTAAAGTAGAGACTTTGACAGACCCTGAAAGTTTTAAAGGGTTGAAAAAGCCACAGATTTCTTAACAATGTGAAGATTTCTAGGAAATTTCTTTCTCTTAAGAAAACAAACTCACTCTATGCTGGACAGACAGCGGGAGAAGAAGTTTTATTGTGCTATAAAAAGATTTATTACCTTCTAAGCCTGCCAGAAGCTCTGAGTTATCAGAACGCTGCTTTTTGGTTCTGTGTTACTCAGTTTTTTCTTCTCCGGGGACACCCCCTTGTCGTGGGGGAGAAGCTTGTGTGCCCTCATGAGGTTGAGAGCTATGCTGGAGGCGGTTTGTGCCACTGGTAGGGTCTCCCATGCCAGACAGGTCTCAGCTGAAGGGTCAGACAAAGTGTGTCCAAGGACAGGATGGGCTCGATAGCCATCTGGCAACCATCCTAGGAGAAAGACAACTCCAACCCCAAACCCGGGCAGATGGAGCTCGCTTAGCCCTGTAAGGCCATCCATCTAAGAGAAGGATACTCTAACCAAACCTACGTCCTGAGGTATTCACTGTCACCGTCCAAGCTCGCTAGGCCGTGGCAGATGAACCTTAGGAGTAAAGGGTGGGGCCAGTTCTGCGCACGCTGTGCCTCACCTAAAAAATCCATTGCGCAGGCTTGAAGGGTTCACCCACATTGCAAAGCCCTGTAGCGACAGGCGAGGGTCGAAAACGGCAGGTGATAGGAAGCAGCTGGAAGACGCAGACCCAACCCTGCATGCAGGCGGTTCAGGCATATGGGTCATTCGAGACTTGACCCCGGAGATGACAGTCTTTTGTGGCAGCATCCTGAATGACCAAGCAGCCTTTTTTAGGGACAGCACTGCTTGCTCCACACGGAGAGGGGCCTAGCAAAGGTGGCCTAAACAAAGCTGTAGTAGTTTTGGCTTTAGCCAGCATAGGTCCCCATTTAGGCCTCAGTTTTAGCAGGCCTCAAAGGATGTGACACAGATTAGAGGGGACAGGTATCATCTGACTTAAGCAGCCAAAGAGGTATTTCATATCATCTGACATCATCAGCAAGTGTCGGGGAGTATAACAAGCAAGGGAGGAGGAGTCTCGGCCCTTTTCGGTCCATGCTTCTGACCAGGAGGGTTCCCGCTCCCTGACTGCTGAGATTAGGCCCTGCTGCCAGTCCGCGCGGTTGTTTACCCAGGGACGTGAGCATATTCCTGTTAATTCCTCTTTCCCTCTTGCTGGGAGGTTTCCTTTGGGGAGGAGGTTTGGTTGGTTTTTGAATTTCGCTTGTTAGCTGGGGTGCCCTCGGTGAGCCTGTTGTTGTTTCCTTTCACTATGTGCTATTTCATATTCTGTGTTAAGCTCTCCTCTTCTCTGTATAAATATAAAAACCTCACCGTGTTTAAAGCCTCGTTTCTGCTGTTTTCCCTCATTCTCCTGCTCTGGGAGTGGACTTTTTGACTGGGTACCAGGCAGTTGGCATTGTGCCAGCTCAAACTATAACAAAAGCTCATCTCCACACCCAGTTGGATAACCGCGGCCAACCGGTATCTTCCATGCGGTCAAACAAAAACAAAGAGATTTCAAAGGCATACACCTGCCTGCAAAGGTGTGCTCAAACTTACACTCGCATGTTGGAACATCAGAACCATGCTTGATACTGGGGATAGTGGACGTCCTGAGCGTCGTTCTGCTCTAATTGCCCATGAACTGTCACGGCTCAACATTGACATTGCTGCTCTCAGTGAAGTTCGTCTTCGTGAGGAAGGCAGCCTTAAAGAACATGGTGCCGGCTACACACTCTACTGGTCAGGCAAACCCACAACCGAAAGACACCTTTCAGGAGTTGGCTTCATGATTAGAAACTCCATTGCCTCCAAACTTGAAAATCTGCCGACAGGTCATTCTGATCGCATTATGTCCTTATGCCTCCCTCTACACAACAAGCAACATGTTGTTCTTTTTAGCGTATATACCCCAACTCTCCAAGCTGACCCAGCGGAAAAAGACAAATTCTACATCGACCTGCGCCGCCTCACCCAAAATGTTCCTGCAGATGATAAGGTCATAATCCTTGGTGACTTCAATGCCAGAGTAGGTAAGAACTCTGAAGCCTGGAAAGGAGTCCTGGGCAAGCATGGCGTTGGAAACTGCAACGACAACAGACGCCTCCTGCTAGAGTTTTGTGCAGAACGGCAGCTCACCATCACCAACACCATCTTTCAACAGAAAGACAGCCTGAAGACAACCTGGATGCATCCTTGATCCAAGCACTGGCACCTCATTGACTACATCTTAGTGCAACAGAGAAATGTCAGCGATGTCCGTCATACTCGAGTGATGCCGAGTGCAGAATGTCAAACAGACCATTGCCTTGTGCGTTGCAAACTTAACCTCCACTTCAAGCCCAAACCTAAGAGAGGCGGCATTCCAAGGAGGAGGCTCCAAGTCAGCAATCTTCAAACAACCACAGTGAGAGACAGCTTCCAGGTAAACCTTCAAACTAAACTTAAAGATAATCCCATAGATCCCTCTCCTGAAGCATTCTGGCAACATATTAAAAGTTGCATCCTGCAGTCCTCTGTAGAGTCCCTAGGGTTCTCCTCCAAGAAAAACAAAGACTGGTTTGATGAAAACAATCAAGAGATCCAGGAATTGTTGAAGAAGAAGAGAACTGCTCACCAAGCACACCTTGCTCAGCCATCTTGCCATATAAGAAAAGCCGCCTTTCGTCTTGCATGCAGTAAGCTCCAACAGAAACTTCGAGACATCCAGAACAAATGGTGGCTCAACCTAGCAGAAAAGACACAACTATGCGCAGATTTGGGTGACCAAAGAGGATTCTATGAGGCCTTGAAAGCAGTGTACGGACCCACACACCAGGTTCATAGCCCCCTACTCAGTGCAGATGGTCAAATGCTTCTCACAGATAAAACCTCCATCCTGAACCGATGGTCTGAGCACTTTCAGACTCTCTTCAGTGCCAACCGTGTAGTCCAGGGCTCAGCAATTCAGCACATTACACAACAACCGGTGAAACATGAATTGGATGCAGCCCCTACTATGGGAGAGATACTCAAGGCCATACAACAGGTGAAAACGGGCAAGGCAGCCGGGGTTGATGGAATTCCACCTGAAATCTGGAAGCATGGAGGTCAAGCACTCCATGCCAAATTCCACGAGCTTGTTGTGCATTGCTGGGAACAAGGGAAACTACCACCAGATCTCCGTGACGCAGTCATCGTCACCCTGTACAAGAAGAAAGGAGAAAAATCAGACTGCTCAAATTACCGAGGTATTACTTTGCTCTCCATTGCTGGTAAAATCCTTGCAAGAATACTTCTGAACAGATTAGTACCCACTATTGCAGAAGATCTTCTACCTGAAAGCCAGTGTGGTTTCAGAGCCAATAGGAGCACCACAGACATGGTGTTTGTTCTCAGACAACTGCAAGAGAAGTGTAGGGAACAGAACAAAGGTCTCTATGTAACCTTCATTGACCTCACCAAAGCTTTCGACACTGTGAGCAGAAAAGGCCTGTGGCAGATCTTGGAACATTTAGGATGTCCCCCCAAGTTCCTCAAAATGATCATCCTGCTACATGAGCATCAGCGTGGACAAGTCAGATATGGCGATGCACTCTCTGAGCCCTTTCCAATAGCCAATGGTGTGAAACAAGGTTGCGTTCTTGCACCAACTCTATTCACAATCTTCTTCAGCATGATGCTCCAAAGAGCCACAGCAGACCTCGATGAAGATAACGGCATCTACATCCGATATCGTACCCATGGAAGCCTATTCAACCTAAGGCGACTGAAGGCCCACACTAAGACCCTGAATCACCTTGTCCGCGAGCTGCTTTTTGCTGATGATGCCGCCCTCGTTGCTCACACGGAAGCAGCTCTGCAGCGCTTAACATCCTGCTTTGCAGAGGCTGCTGAGCTTTTTGGGCTGGAAGTCAGCCTGAAGAAGACAGAAGTTCTCTACCAACCTGCACCTCAGGAAGTCTTTCATCATCCTCACATCACCATAGGCAATTCAGAGCTTAAGTCAGTCCAGCAGTTCACCTATCTGGGAAGTATCATTTCCTCAGACAGTAAGATCGACAGAGAGATAGACAACAGGCTAGCAAAGGCATACAGAGCCTTCGGAAAACTCCATAAAAGAGTCTGGTCCAATAAACACCTGAAGAAAAGTACAAAGATCAGTGTCTACAGAGCCATTGTACTGTCTACTCTTTTATATGGGTCTGAATCATGGGTCATCTACCGCCACCACCTGCGGCTTCTCGAACGCTTCCATCAGCGCTGCCTCCGTTCAATCCTAAACATCCACTGGTCTGATTACGTGACCAATGTGTCTGTTCTTGAACAGGCAGGGGTCACCAGTATCGAGGCCATGCTGATGAGAACTCAGCTGCGCTGGGCAGGGCACGTCTCCAGGATGGAGGATCACCCACTGCCTTCCGAAGATTGTGCTCTATGGTGAACTCACCACTGGCTGCCGCAAGAGAGGAGCCCCGAAGAAGAGATACAAGGACTCCCTGAAACAACACCTCAGCCTTGGCCATATTGACTGCCACCAATGGTCCACTCTGGCCTCCAGTCGGGATTCATGGAGACACACCATTCATGACGCTGCTGCTTCCTTTGAGAATGCATGGAGAGTCAGTCTTGAGGAGAAAAGACAACGCAGAAAGAACCGTTCCTCACCAATATCGCCTAAGGAGACGTTCCGCTGTGCCTTTTGTGACCGGACCTGCCTATCCCGTATTGGCCTTTTTAGCCACCAGCACGCTTGCAGCAAGCGTGGGTAGTGCCCTTCTCAAATCTTCGTTCGCGAAGCCTAGCCATGATGATGACTCAGTTTTTTCACTCTGAGGGACTGCAGAAGTTTATTTCCAGCTGGTTTGCAACTGTCCTAGCTTAGCAGGAGGGACCAGCTAACACTGTGTGGGGGTGATCAAAGCTGTGCATTCTACCCCCTCTATTCATTCCCCAAGGACAATGGACCATTAGCAGCAGCTGCCCAGGGAGCCATTATCACCCTCACACTCAGCCTGGGGGGTGTGGCTGCTAATGAGCCATCAGTGGTTCAACAATACCCCTTGACTCCCGGAGTTAATCACCCATTGTGTGAGTCCCCACCCTGGGGGAGGGACTGGGTGCTCCCTGAGGGTACATAAGTGGTGAGTAAGACCTTGGGAACCATTCGTTGGATCCAGAGGAGCAGCAGGACCTTGACAGGAGGAGATCACCACTCTCGACCAGACTACAGCCATCACCTGCACCAACAGGTTTTTCACTTCCTTTTGCTTTGGACTTGGGGGAACCATGCCTGTCTCAGCACAAGGGCAAACAAACCCTCTGTGGGTTTGTGCCCCAGGACACTGGGTTATACTGCTGGGTTTTGTGAGTTGAAAGCAATTTCCCTTTGTGTCAGTGTATTTATTGTAATATTATTATTAAATTTTAGCTCTGACTTATAATCTCTCTCGTGGTGAGTTCATTTCCCCTGCTGGTTCACCTTTACACCAGCACAGCAACTTTGCCGATGTGAGGAAGTTTTTGATGTACAGTTTCAAGATGGCTGGCACTCCCTTCGAGGGTGGGGGGAGCGGCAACCATGTGCCAAGGGCTTTGCAGCACGTCATCAAATTTCCTGTCACACACTTCAGTTCTCACAAAGCATGTCTGGGATTGTAGTCCAGATGAACATCGGACCATCAGATGGACTCAAAGCTTATCAGAGCAGAGAAGGAAACAGCACGAACTGACTTTAACATACAGTGGCTGAGACTTGTTTTCAGCACAGCGGAATACAAACACCTCGAGCACTAAGATCGAAGCTCTGAAATAAATCATGAAAAGCAAGACTGCAGCATCTCTCTCAGAGCAACGCAGAGAGCAATAAAGAAACCTAAAAGAAATCCCATTCTGAATCAATTCTCCTGTTAATTGGACTCTTGTTAAAAAGATAAAGAGTATTATGAGCATTTAATAATTTGGAGAAAGGTTTCTATTTTTGTCTCCACAGGTTGAGATCAGCGATGGACATGAACAGCACCTCCTCTGACTGAATCAGATCAGTCAGTAGAACATTTGAGTAACATTTGCAAATGCAACAAGTTTTCCTAAAATTTCAATAGAGTTTAAGAAATTAGGCTCTAAATTTCATCCCTGAGATTTAAATCCATAACACCAATGGGCAATTAATGTGCCTACATCTGATGTTATTGTCTAAACCTTCCAGTTCCACCTGTAACACTACTCATTATCTGGACTTACTTTTGCTTAATTCCAATAGAGAATGAGATAACTAAGCCAATCCTGTTACAACAGAGCTCCCATGCTCAAGATCAAACAGAAATTATATAGTATTTTTTTGTCTTTTTTTTTTTTTTTTTAAGTATCATAAACAAGTGTAGCACAGCCAGTGTGATACTCAGGAAAAAAAAAACGCGTTTGCCTTCACTTCCAGCAAGTAAGGAGAATTCTAACTTTGTTTTCTACACAAACCAAAGAGAAAAGAGGGAAGGTGGTTAGTATTTTCTGGGCTGTTTGTTCCACACTTCACTACTGGCCAATCCTCAGACTATGGAATTATTTACACTTCCATTTAAACATTTAATGGCTTCAGCTGCTTCTAAAGTCAGATTTGCTGTAAGATTAAACTACTAAAAAAGACAGACCATCCCTCACTCCCAATAAAACAAGTAATGCTCCAGTATCCAAAGCTAAAATACAGTAGACATCTAATATAAAAGGAAGGATTACCTGTTCTTATGAATCTTTTGAAAACTATGATAACTTGTTGAGTTAAGGATACAAAGGAATACTTATTTATTGAATGAAATTTGATCTTACTTAGTTTACCCCTTTTTAACTCCTTTTTCTAATCAACTTGCATGCTCTTCCACCCATATTCATCTTAGAATGCAACTGCTGGGCTATTCCCATGGGAAATGTTGCATCACCTCTGCTCATTCATAGCAATGCCTGTGTCTCTGATCATGCTAAATCACAGAATCACAGAATGCTTTTGGTTGGAAAGGACTTAAAGCTCAACCCATTCCACACCCTGCCATGGGCAGAGACACCTTCCACCAGCCCAGGTTGCTCCAAGCCCTGTCCAACCTGGCCTTGCACACTTCCAGGGATGGGGCAGCCACAGCTTCTCTGGGCAACCAGTGCCAGGGCCTGCCCACCCTCATAACCAAGAATTCCTTCCCAATATCCCATCTAACTCTGCCCTCTGGCAAGGGGAAGCCATTCATTGTCCTGTCTCTGCAGGCCCTTGGAAATTTTCTCTCTCCATCTTCCATATAGGCTTCCTCCCGGTAGTGGAATAAAAGAACATTGTTGGAGGCTGGAATTAACTCTATCATAGTGCCCAGTGTAGAACTGGGAAAATTACTTTTATGTGTCTTTATGACTCCAGTAACATTTACCAACTGCAAACTCCCTTGATAGATATTGTAGAGGATCGAATGGACATCATGCACAAACCAATATGATCAGGGGAATGACATCTATTCAGCTCACACCAGTGCCTATTATAACCCAAAGTATTGTTCATCCACCCCGTTTCTTATGCAGATTGGCTCAATGAGTATGTTCACACGACAGAATAAGACTTCTCATTGGTTTCACTGAAAATCCACTAATACAACATTTACATAAAACCACCCAAAGGCACCGGGAATTGTTTACTTTAGCCTACTTCTTTCCCATCACTAACTGCAGGTGTCCTGCTTTGGTTTATCCCTCCACCAGCTTCATTCAGAGAAAGCAAACAGGCAGGATTGCTCATATTTCCATTCTCTGTAAGAAAGTCTCCTACAGATAAACTATGGCATTTTCACAGTGTGTGGGGAAGATCTGAATCCAACACATCTGCATCCCAACTCAGTGCTTTAACCCAAAGGCAAGTTGTCCCTTTGCCCTTGGTGGGCAGGGGGTTGCATGCTGAGAAAGGGGGAAGGAAAAGGCTCAGTTGTTTGGTCAGGGAACTTTGTCAGAAATTGTTCTCTTAACCCCTATTGTCTCTCACAGCCTTTGGAGTAGAGTCAGGAGTCCCAGCAATGAGTAGGTGCACAGGTAGCTGCAAGTTTCACATCCTGCCAGCTCTGGGCATTTCTCACTTCCGCTTCTCCTCAGGGCCTTCTGTCAGGAACTGTTGGGAGTGAGAAGAAAAGAAATTATTAAAAAAACCCCATAGGCTGGTTGTGGAGAGAGAGAGAGAGAAAGCAAAGATGGAGGCCAGAGGGCATGGAGACCTGGATGTAAACTTGGCTCTACTACCTCGTGCATACACTGCTCTGATACAACAGAAAACCTAAATTGTGTAGGTCAGTCTGTGCTGAGCCAGTGCAGCCAGGAATCCACAAGCCAGGAACAGAAGGACTTAAATAATAAATGAAGGAGGACCCACCAATGAAATGTCTTAGGGGGGACTTAGCCATAGAATCACAGAATCACAGAATATCCTGAATGGGAAGGGACCCATCAGGACCATCCAATCCAACACCTGGCCCTGCACAGACACCCCAACAATCCCACCCTGTCCCATTGTCCAAACACTCCTGAAGCTCTGGCAGCCTTGGGGCCGTGCCCACTGCCCTGAGGAGCCTGGTCAGTGCCCACCACCCTCTGGGGGAAGAACCTTTTCCTGACATCCCACCTAATCCTCCCTGACAGAGCTTCATGCCATTCCCTTGGGTCATAGAGAAAATCATATCTTCCCAGTTTAAAATACAACCCATTTGACACTGGGTATAAATAGAGACAAGTTGAGGAGGAAAACCAGCAAAAAATGCATGTTATAGATGAAGATAAATATATATATATAACATGGAGCAAAATATTTGGAACTCCTGCACTCTCCTACTTCACTTTTCTCCCCTCATCCTTCTCCTCCTCTGTCAAGCCACATTATCAAATAACTTCTGCAGGCTCACAGGTTTTTCTGTTATATCTTTAAGTCTTCCAGAGCAGGAGTTTTGTTTTGCACTATTTTTGATCTCCCTGCCATAATTTGGCCTAGTGGAAAGCAAAAATAGAACTGAAACTCAACCAGAGGTTCTCAGTATGGGGCACCACCCAGGTCAGTACACTCAATAGCACTGTCAGGTGTCCCTCTGCCACCAGAATAACAATTTAAGCAAAATCAAGCCAGGAGAACATTTGAGGGAGAATTTGTAGAGCACATCCAGGGAATAAGTTTAGCTTATTATTTCATGTAAATATGCAGGATAGTACTGCAAAGTCTCCCACCCTCTTGCCTTAAGTCTTTGCTGTTATTCTGATGTGTTTCTTTAATGCTGAGTTATAGGTTCCAGGTGTGATGAGATCTACTGCCCAGATTGAATCCAAGAGCTTCTCTGGACACTCAGCCCATCTGAACACCAGGACATACACAGCTCCAGTTCTATTAATATTTCATCCTGATATGCATTTTTAATCAAAAGATCTTAAAGTCCAGTAAAATCTCCAGTTTATATGTTCCAGTCTTTAGATGCTTTCATTAATAGTTTATAGGATACAGACCTTACACAAAAATGTCAAGACTGCAATGATTTACATGGATTTCCAGGATGATGAGGACACACAGAAATAAACTCTGTATCTTAAAACTCAGTTCCAAAATTCAGTTTACCACTTTAGAAAGACAGCAACAAGAGAAAAAAGTTTTCATAAACAGGAGATACAGTGGCATTTTAGTAATTTATTTCGATTACACCATTGCAATGTTCCCTGTAAATTGAAATCCAGACTGGAAAGAAGAAGAAAAATGGGAAAGAAAGCAAAACATTACAGATCTTTGTAACATGCAGATACTTTTGGAGCACTAGTTCCCAGGGTGTCACAAGGCTGGACTTTGAGACTAACAGTGAAAACACACTTAACTCCTCCTAACAAGTCTCAACATTAATCACTGTTAATTTAGACTAAGTACTTGATAACTAATAATTCCAACCTCCAGAACAATTACATCCAACCTGAAAAAGAGAATTACATATGACTGTTTTGTTAATTTTAAAGGGGGGGAAAAGGTAAAAAAGAACTACTCCATATAGAGAAAAATCAATTTAAATTCTTGTATGAAAGAAGGAAATGACTCCAAAGTGAAAAATTAAATGCTGATGACAGAATCATTAATAAAGATTGATTTTTGGCTTGGTGTTTTTTAAAAAAGTTTTTTTTCTCTCTCTCTCTTTTTTTTTTTCCTGATTACATCTAAATAGACTCAGATCAATTTTTAAGGTGGCATCCCATGCCATATTGGGATTCAAACTGCAGATTCCCTGACTTGCTCATTTTCTCTGCATGACTGGGAAACAAAAATTTACAGCAGATTAAAATGGTTGGAAATTACTTGGGGAGAAAAAAAAAATCACATTTCCTAAAGGTCATTTTAAGATGTTTCCAAACCTTTCTTCTCTTAGGCCACCAAATAACCTATTTAAATTCATTGAAAGTTAACTGACAATTCTGGAACCTTGTGGTTAAGAGCATTACACTTGAAAATCAGTGTATTTTGATATCACCAAACCCAGATATTTAACACTAAATGAGTTCCTCTATTCAAACTATCTGAATTAAATGTTTCAATGAACAAAATTCACACTCAGAATTAAACTGGTCCATAGCACTCTATGCAGAGTATGACAAATCCTTCCACTCTGCATATCAATTTCTAATACATTTATGGAAGTTAATCATTAATTCAGTTAAATCATAAAAGCTTATAGATCCATGTAAACCTGGCATCTGAAGTGTTCTGCAGCTTGATGAATCAGGCTTCTTAGTAGGCATTTTTATCATAGAAAAGAATGGAAAAGACCTCCAAGAAAATCAAGTCCAAGCTTTGACTGAACACCCTGGTACCCACTAAAGATAGCACTAAGTGCCATGTCTGCTAATTTTTTGAACATTTCCATGGATGGTGATTCCACCACTTCCCTGGGCAGTTCCAATGCTTGACCACTCTTTCAGTGAAGAAATTTTGCCTAATGTACAACCTGAACCTCCCCTGGTGCAACTTGAGACCACTGAGAGTATTGGACAGTGCACTGTAAAGCGCAGTTTTTACTTAACAGCCATCCTGGTATGAATTACATACCAGGATGAAAGGAGGCATTTTGTGTAAAAAAAACAACCTACACACTGTACCAGGTTGTGTTTCCTGGGGCTGAGAAGAGCAGCTGTGCAGCAGCCCCAAAGTCACTGACTTACAAGACTGATCCAAACCCGAGCCCAGAGTAAGCAGGTCCAAATGTAAGGGAGATATCAAAGCAGCAAAGTGAAAACAGACACTGGTGGGGCTGGGCCATAACAGAGCCACTAATGTGACCACAGGGCTGGGTCCCTCTGCTCTGGAGCCAGGCTGGGAGAGCTGAGGGGGAGAAGAGCCTGGAGAAGAGAAGGCTCCAGGGAGACCTGAGAGCCCCTTCCAGTGCCTAAAGGGGCTCCAGGAGAGCTGGAGAGGGACTTGAGACAAGGGGTGGATGGACAGGACACAGGGAATGGCTTCCCACTGCCAGAGGGCAGGGATAGATGGGATATTGGGAAGGAATTCCTGGCTGTGAGGGTGGGCAGGCCCTGGCACAGGTGCCCAGAGAAGCTGTGGCTGCCCCATCCCTGGAAGTGCCCAAGGTCAGGTTGGACAGGGCTTGGAGCACCCTGGGCTGGTGGGAGGTGTCCATGTCCATGGCAGGGAGTGGTACTGGATGAGCTTTAAGGTCTCTTCCAAGCCAAAGGATTCTGGGATTCCCACTAACCCGTTACTGCTGCTGTGCTCCCCATCTCCTTCCTGGGTGCACCCTTGAGTATTCTTATCTACCCTGGAAGTAATGAGAAACAAAGCAAATGTATTGCTGGTATTAATTTTTTTTTCTTCTCTCAGTGATGTTTTCTCATGGGACAAAAGGTACCTGTAATCCTGAGCCTTCCCAGCATAGGAATGGAGTAAGTTAATAACTACTTTACAGAAAAGGTTCATTTGTAGGGCATATGAAAGACAAATATTTGAATTTCTGCACTAACTCCTTCAGTATTTCATATCCCAGGGATGTGCCCTACCAAGTGGACCAGGGGTTTAGTCTGCCATACTTGGATTCTTCATTCTTGGAAACTGCTGAGGCTTTTTTCTTTTTCTCAATTCTTTTTTTCCCCTAAAGAAAAATATATTTGAAAATCTGAATAACATTGACTAAAAAAAAAAAAAAAAAAAAAAAGAAGACAGCCTCATTAGGCTTCTTTAGTTGACTCCAGACAAATATATATAATATGACAAACTTCATTCCTTAGCCTCTGATAACACCTTTCCATTTTACACACACTAATTAGAGAGAGAATTCATTACCTTGTTAACAGTTTCTTTCTATTTCAAGAGTTTGGTACTTTTTTCCCATCCAATTTGTCTCAGTCAGCATTTGGCTTGAAGTTTGCCCCCATTTTATCTGATGAGGGGACAGCATGACCCAAACCTCACCTGCTTTTTCCGGATATGATATATCATCTGGTCTAATAAAAGATACTTGATGTATCTTCCTATGAAACTTGCATCTGTCAGACCTCTGGGCCAACACAAGCCCAAGCTCACTTCCAGTAGTTCCTTACTGCAACATCCTTCTCTTCCAGTACCAAGTGAAATTACTTTATTCAGTTTCTTTGAAGGTTTGCTGGCTGAAAATCCATGAACTTCATAGGAAAATGTCCAAATGTAGTTCCCAGGCTGTATTTTCTACATTTACCTGGCTTGTTGAGCCATGTCTCAGTTTTTATGTAATATATACAACACCTGTAAGAGCCATCACAGCAAAGACATGCTGAAAAGCTGTTTTAATGTATGTGACTTACAATTACCTGATTTGATGCACTTTTCACACACCCTTGCTGAATATAGGTGTTTTTCTAAAGCTGTTTGCAAAATCCAGAAGGTAAAATGGAAGGTTTGCTCCAAGCAGGCACCCTGTGGCCTGGGAAGAAATTTCTGTCTCTAAGATTGGAGTCTTATTTTCACACAGAATTTCTTTTGGCTGAATATGTGCTGCAGTGACTGCCTTTTAAGCAAAAATCTGTGATAAAAAAAAAAAAAAGAAAAACAAAACCAAAAATTAAACCCAGTCCTGCTAAAAATAAGCAACTGGTAAATTGGTGAGTAAAGATGTTACTTCTAAGATAGGGTTAGGCTTTTTTAGATCACTTGAATGAGCTTCCAATCTTCTTGTTTGGATGCAAACAGTATATGTGCCTCTCCTCTGGAGCCCAGCTCATGTTCTTTCCAGGTTCTCAAATCTTATTTGGACATTTTTCTGACCCAGGATGTGAGGAACAGACCAGCTGAATACAGCACAGCACTGCTGTGGACAGAGGAGATGCTCACCTGTCTGCCCTCCTTCCAGGAGATAAACTCCATCAAACTCAGGAGTTCAGTATCCCCTTTATCACTCCTTGGGAGCATTTCAGAATCATCTGAGATTTACCCATCTACTGATACTTCCTTGTACCCTTCAGATGAACCAGGGCACCAAAGGGTACGATCAGCATCTGACCTGACAGAGCAGTGAAATCACACATAAAGAACTCCTGATTTCTGCACTGGAGTTTCCCTCCAATCTCTGGAGCGACAGATGTCCATTATTTACCTCTCAGGTTAATGGACAATCTCACATTTACTACAGCTTGTTTCCTGTGGAGCTGTCTGAGCCTTGCCAACAGTTTCTGCTCCTGCTTTGGGACCCCCCTCTTGTCCACTACCTCCTCACTCTGTAACATTGAGCATAGTCTTACACAGCAACAAATACCTAAAAGTAGGTGCTGAAGCATCCCTAAACAATGCAAGGCTGGCAGTGACCTACCTGGTCAATCCTTCTCCAAGACCTTGGGAAATGTTCTCCTTGGATAACTAATGTCAGGAAGTCCAAAATCCAAAATAATTTTGACAGAGGTCAAAATCCTCGGCCTGATGATGAAGAACTGTTGGGAGGAGAGAAGCAGCAAGACAGGAGATACAACACTTCTGGGAGATATTTCTCTGTGCCAGTACTGCCATGTTTTTACCCGCCCATCACTAACAAAAATGGGTTTATCACATTTGTGATTAAATTGGTATTTGCACACAAGGAGAAAAAGCAACCTAAAAGAGTCTCATAGCTTTGCATCCTTTTATGAGATTTTGCAGACAAGAAAATATTAAAAAATTGTTCAGTCTAGAGGCAGAAGATAAACAAAAGGTCTTACAGTCTGAAAATGAAGACAAAACACTTCAGCAGTCAGAAATAATAACCAAAAAAAGAAAGGAGGAAGAAAAAGAAAACAAAGAACAAAACAACCACCCAAAAGAGGTACTTAGCAGGATTAGCAGGATCTTCAAAACACAGACATATGGGGAGGATAAGACCCAGATGCTGTTAGTGTCAGAACATGTATTTTATGAGCTAGAACACTATCTGTAGAGTTCTCCAAAGAATACCTGTAGCCTACACACATTTTCCCCAAATAAATTCTGTTATTTAAGATTCCTTTCTCTTCTAATACGTGACATGGGTGTAAGACATCTAAACATGAATGCAGTCAAAGACCCTTTTAGTGCACTTCACAGCAGCTCTCTGTAATGGAAAGCCAGGGTTATGCATCTTATTTTTATTGCACTGGATACATGATTGCCTTCTCGAGTGGCAATCACAAATTATTATCAAAGGGCAACATAAATGGCATTCAGATTTCAGTGGCTGAGCTTATGACGACATTTAGAGCACTTACTGCTTATTGTGAGTTTGGCTGATTGCTGCTTATCCACAGATAACAAATATTGCAGAGCACCTCAGACAACCAGGGCCATTTTCTCCAGTTCTGTGTCTCAGCTGACTCCTGGTCTTGTAGGTAATTTGACTGTAGTCAGCAGCCTACAGGGAAAAGACAGGAGAACACTGGCAGTCAGCTTGAGTCAGGTGTGCCATCAGCTGTCCAACCACACACAGAAGCTTTGCTCAGGTTACAAGACAGGAGAAGGTGAAATGTTGCAGACTTCCTGAGGGACTTAAAGCCCAAATTATCCCATTTTGTCACAATTTGAATCCAGTAAGCCATTTCAAACCTTCACACCACAAGAGAAGCATCAAGGAGATTTCAACTGAGGTACATTTCCCTGTAGGAACAGAAATAGGAGAGGGAAGGGCTGGAGAGGTGCTGGAACTATGTAAATTTAAAGGTCCTTTTCAACCCAAATCATTCTATGATTCCATTTCAGAGTAGCAATTACATCTTCCAAATATCAGCTTTAAAAGGCAGAATTATGAAGACATTATTTTTTTTCAGACCAATATCAAAGTTAATAATATTTTTCCATTTAGAGAATAAAACAGGGACTGTGCAGGTGAGTTAGTTGGGTGTGGACTGGCACTGTGGAAATCAAATCCCTCCTTATTGATTAACCATCACTCCAAGGCAAGTTAAATGCTGATAAGGGCATTCACTAACTACGAAATCAACCAAGTGGTATCCGAGGACTGGATCTGTTCACAGGACTGGTTGTAAGTCTCTGGCAATGCTGCTTTGTAAGCAGTGCTCTGTGTGTGCTTCAGAAAGATGTGAACATCTTGGCTGAGGCAAGACTTGCTCAGTCAGACACATATTTGGTGAGGCCTTGGAGCTGCTGTGAGTAGGAGTTCCCAGGTGTGCAAAAGTCAGAGACCACTTGCACACTAAGACTTCTCATGACAGTGTCATAAACTACTTCATGTATCACTTGCCAGAATTTGCCTGTAACAGGCAAAATATTTGTAAAATATCCTTTTCACTTTCCTGACCTGTTAGCAGCTTTTCCTAGCAGGTTAAGCTAAGGTAAGGATGCTCTCAATTGTGCATTGTGTCCTGCTCACTCAGGCTTTAATTTGCTTTAATTTTCTTTGCCTGCACTGCCCTAGAGAAAACACTTCTCCTTGGAGCCAACACCTCTCAGGGACTGAGCTCCTCAGGTGATGGAAATTACTGTGTTCAATACTCCAGTGCAAAGGATTAGAAGCTTTGCAAACAGACAGGCACTTAAAATCATGCTAACACACAGTAATATAGAAATCAAACATGAAAGAGAGCAGGTTTAGATTGGATATTAGGGAGAAATTCCTCTCTGTGAGGTTGGGTAGGCCCTGGCACAGGGTGCCCAGAGAAGCTGTGGCTGCCCCATCCCTGGGAGTGTGCAAGGCCAGGTTGGACAGGGCTTGGAGCACCCTGGGCTGGTGGGAGGTGTCCCTGCCCATGGCAGGGGGTGGCACTGGATGATCTGTGAGGTTTCTTCCAAGCCAAAACATTCAGTGATTCTATGAAATTATAGCCTTGCCTTCAATCTAAAGATTTCATTTGTCTTCCATGCCTTTATTTCTCAGCTTACTTTCTTACCTTACTTTGTATTTCATGCAACACTTGGACTAAAACCAACCTCAAGAGCTTAACTCTAAAAGAGGATCCTCTATACACACCTCTAACACAGTTTTAGAGGGCTTTAAAAATTGTTTCAAAACATCCACAGAGGAGCTATTGCAGTATTTCCCTATCCTGCATCTACCACAAGTCTGCCCTGTTTCAAAGCCACAACCACAAAAGTGGAGGAAAATTTGCTTGTTTCCTTCGTCTGTTTTCTGTATCACTTCATTAAATGCACAGTAACAATAAAACAACACCCTTTCCTTTGGTGGCATTTGTAACCACCTAGTGTCAAATCAGTTTGCAAAGCAGATGCCAGCCCTTGCCCACATCTCACAGATATGTGACACAAAGCAAGGAGAGGCTGAGGCCGGAGCCAGCCCAGCCCAGGGGCTCCCCTGCCATGGCTGTGTTTGAGTGTCCATCAGGTGTGTATCAATTGTGCCAGGAGTAACCAAAATTTACCAACCAGAATTCAAGTTTAGATCATGCACCAAAATTATTTAACTTTCCCAGTAGATTTTTCCCTAGGTTAGTAGCTCAGGGGATGTATTTGTATTGTCTAAGAAAAGCAAACAAATAACATTTGCATCAAGCAAAGTATCTTTGACTGCAAATAAAGCCAACTATAGGCACTTGAAAAACATTTTAAGCGTTGAATTTTGTTACCAACAGCACAGTATGACCCAAAGAAAACCTCAGCAATGAACTACCCTGGCTGGTTTGCACTATTCTTTCTTGCTTCTGAGATCTCTTTGCATTTGTTTGCCAGGGGGAAAAGAGTGGTCTATGTTTTAAATTCTTCCTGAAGGTACTGGTAGTCACAGAGAAAACCTGTTTAAAATCTTTCCTGCCATGTTGCTCCTCTATCACACAATGCAATGATTTACATTAATAACAGCAGAGTGCAGAGAAGACCTGCTGAGCCTTTAATAAACTTCCTTTTTTCAATCACTTAAAATGTTCTTTAAAGTTGCAATTGAAGTAACACAAAGCCTGCATAACAGTACACTTGACATTTATGATCTTGGCAATAAATCTGATTTCTGTTTTTACAATGTCTGCTTTGATTAATTGTAAAAAGTTTACTATAAATACTTCTAGAGAAACAGTGGAATGGTAATAAACTATATTTTGCATGATAATACTAAATTATAATGGAATAAATGCCTTGAACCATATGCATTAAATTCAAAGTACTGCAAAAAGCCAAGTGCTCAGCAGTTCAACTTTCATTACTGTTGCCATTAGGGAATAATTGTGGGGCAGCCCCAATTTCTTGTAGCCTTGGCATCTATTAATGCAGTGCACCTTTCTGTACAGGGTTTGAGTTAAAAGTTCCAATGTTCAAATGTAAGCAATGTTTGTAATGCATCTTAAAGCCCCTTATTTTTCCTAGTACAGCATGATAAAGCTAGAATAGCAAGAGATTGTAGTCTAGATTTGAAAGTCTAAGAAAAGAAACCCCCACTTTTATTATTTTTCAGCAGGACACAAGTGAAACCCGATTGTGCCACAATTCTGCCCCAGAAAAGCCCTGACAGTGAACAGTGTGGGGTGCAATTTTATCCCTCCAGGAAACCATCCCACCTGCTACTCATGGGTCCTTTTCTGGGAGGGTGCCAAAGCTGAAGGGTAATGGAAATATAATGAACAGCTGCAAATTAAATTATGCTGTTGTAATGTGGCATTATTTGGCACAAATGATTTCGTTGCAATTAAGGAAACAGATCCATAGCCCACAGCAGGTGGTTGCTGATGTAGCACCAGGTAAGTTGGCCCAGTGACAGAAAAGACAGCAAGAGAAGAGGTTCTGCATACAGAAGCAGGGCTGCTCCCCAGTACAATAAACATAAAGCTGCATTATTAAAGGAGCAACTGATATTGCAGAGAATCAAAATAGCCACTGTACAAACATTGCTGAAGTGTTTGCCTGACTCGGAGCAGAGGCCACAACCAGAGCTGTGTAGTGTTCAAATCTGATTAGCACCTCACCAAATAGGTGTGAAATGATGGATGCGCCAGGATTTGTTATCTGCCCAAGAGTTCACCCTTCTCCTAATTACTGTGTGCAACTAAAATCAGCATTTTTAGAAGCTCATTTTGCTTGCAGTTCTTCCACTTGCAGACAGTCCTCCCACACTCAGCAGTTGAAATAAATCAGACTTCATAATAGTTTTGAGAAGTAACCAAAAGTCATGCTCTCAACACTTTCCATTCTCTCTGGTGGTTTTTGGGTTGAATTGTGACTCAGTTTTAGCACAGAAAAACATTGCTTTCATTGATGTGCCTTTGCCCTGATTGCTTGTGAATTTGTAACATTTTAAAATCAGCCACCAGCATCTACATGAGCCAGATAAAGTGGTGAACAAGAGAAAACTCAGATAATTGCTCATTATAGTTGAATACTAAATAAATAAAGAGGGTGTCTTCCAAAAGTCCCCTTGGCCTATTTCACCTGTGCACTGATGCCTAAGTATTTTAATGTTTTGTAGATTTTTAGAATTATAATAGGTTACATGGACTTTCCTGGGTTGCTCACATATTTGGTGGTATCAGAAGTTACTAAAACATTTTCTCATACATTCTTAAGCTCTCTCAAGGACATGCTGTTTTGAAGAAGCCACCTGCAAGATAGTTTGAAGACAAAACACTAGAAGGCGGCCTAGAGGTCCTGGAGCTTCTCCAAGGAATTTAGGCAACAGCACAAACACACAGTGCTGATGCACTTCACAGCTCCTTCAAGATGCAGCTGAAAGTTCCATATATCCAAGGAGTTCCATTTCTGTGAAACTCCACTTAGCCACAGCCAGGTTGGATGGGCTTGGAGCAACCTGGGCAGTGGAAGGTGTGCCTATCCAGGACAGGGAGGTTGGAAGGAGATCACTCTGAGGTCTCTTCCACCCCAAACCACCCTAGGATTATATGTTCCTATGACACATATACTCTTTTCCCTCACCCTGAGGGCTGTGCACAGATAACAGCACAGCACAAGGCAGTATAAATCCCATAAATTCTCATGCAGAATAAATCCTCTAGGTGACACAAAAATCTGTACAACCATAAAGGGACAACATGTTTGCATGCACCAAAAGCAATGCAACAGCTAACGATGAACACACATGTCAGCAGGGTCCATTCAGTGCAAATTCACCAAGACTATGAAAAAGAATATTTTTAAAATTAATATAAATGGACTCAAAGTATTTATTATGACTCAAGACAAACCTGAACATCTGCCCAAGCCTTGAGAGGTTTTCGTGCTCTGTATTTTGCAGTTAGTCCACAGTGGAGTTCCCCAGGGCTCAATATCCAGGCCAGTCCTCTTTAATATCTTCCTCAAGAATATGGACAAGGGGGTTGAGTGCACCCTCAGCAAGTTTGCAGATGACACACCAAGCTGGGTGGAATGTGGATCTGCTGGAGAGCAGGAAGGCTCTGCAGAGGGATCTACACAGGTTGGTTTCTTGAGCTGTGCCGGGTCCTGCAGCTCCAGGCTGGGGCAAAGGGGCTGGAAAGATGGGAAAGGCCTTGGGGGTGCTGTGACAGTGGCTGGACATGAGCCCAGGTGTGCCCAGGTGGGCAAGGAGGCCAAGGGCACCTGGGCTGTGCCAGCCATGGGGTGTGACAGCCACAGGGCAGTGTCTGTCCCTGCGCTGGCACTGCTGGGACCCCTCGAGGGCTGTGCCACTTCTGGGCACTCCTGGGAATGACCCTGAGGGGCTGGAGTGTGTGCAGGGCAGGGAATGGAGCTGGGAAGAGGCTGGAGCAGCAGGAGTGGCTGAGGGAGCTGGGGAGGCTCAGCCTCGAGAAAAGGAGGCTCAGGAGGCACCTTCTGGCTCTGCAATCCCTGCCAGGAGGGGGGAGCCGGGGGGGATCAGGCTCTGCTCCAGGGCACAGGGACAGGAGGAGAGGGAATAGCCTCAAGTTGCATCCACAGAGGTTTTCACTGGATATTAGGTACAATTTCTAATTGGAAAGAGTTGTCAGGCATTGTCATGGGCTGCCCATGGCAGTGGTGGAGTCACCATCCCTGGAAATGTCCATAACTGTGTGGCTGTGGAATGTGAGGACAGGGTTTGATGGTGAACAGGTGCTGGTTGATGGTTGGACACAGTGATCTCAGAGGTCTCTTCCAATCTTAACCATTCTATTATTACATGATTCATAAGATCTCTTCACTTTAGTGTAATAGTTCACTCCCTTTCAGAGCAGAAGTCAACAGCTGTGAACAGGGAACTGTTTTTCCAGAACTGTGCAGTAGATTTTCCCAGTCTCCCTGTGCAGAGCCTACTGTGACCTACCATTTGAGACAGGTTAGGGGAGCTCTGGCCTTGTGCAGGTTGCAATTCTTATGTCTTGGAAAGAACCCACTGGAGGGCAAAAACAAAAGCACCTGACGAACATGAGGGATTCACATCAGCTGGAGTTCTGGAGACAAAGTGGATTGTGTTTGTTGCTCCAAACCAAGACAGTACAGCTCTTCTCTGTCCTTCAAGAGTGCCTATTCACTAAGTGTTTTAGAACTAAGCTAACAATTAAGATCCTGCTGCTGTTCTCACCCAGTGCTATCACCAGACAACATCTACACCTTTGGCACTAGGAAACATGCAAAAAAACCCCAAGAATGCCTAATAGTATAAGAGACTACCAGAGAAGTTAAAACAGCCTGAGAAGGGATCTTAATTAGAAAACCTCTTTAGAAAAATGCAAAGAAGCCATGAAAGTAAAGAACAGAGTTACAAAAAAGTTGCAAGGTTCATACTTTATGGGTTCACAACTATTAGGTTAAATGACAGACTATTAAAATTGGAAAAGATCTTCAAGATCATGAAGTGTTTCACCAAACACCACCTTGTCCCCCAGCCCAGAGCACTGAGTGCCATGGCCAGTCCTGCCTTGGGCACCTCCAGGGCTGGGCACTCCAAACCTCCCTGGGCAGCCCCTGCCAAGGCCTGACCAACCTTTCCAGGCAGAAATTCCTGCTGCTGTGCCCCCTGCCCCTGCCCTGGCCCAGCCTGAGGCCGTGCCCTCTCCTCCTGTCCCTGTGCCCTGGAGCAGAGCCTGACCCCCTGTCCCGGCTCCCCCCTCCTGGCAGGGATTGCAGAGCCAGAAGGTCTCCCCTGAGCCTCCTTTTCTCCAGGCTGAGCCCCACCCCCAGCTCCCTCAGCTGCTCCTGCTGCTCCAGCCCCTTCCCAGCTCCATTTCCTGCCCTGGACCATAAATGCAATTTTATCTATCAAGTGCTGGCGTGCTGAAGCTCCTTCCTCCTTCTATCTTGGTCCTGCTGCTCCTCACACTGTTTTTGAAACTCTCAAGAGCAAGGCTGCAATAATTTTCTCTAAACCTCTGAGCATTCTTGTACAATGACAGCTCCAGTGTTTGGGGACACTCTGTGCATCAGCAATGCAGCTGCACAGCTCGGAAGGCAGGAGGCAGAAACTTTTCAAAGAAAAGATCCTGACTGTGGGAACAAAACACTGGCCAAAACAAAAAATGCAGTTTTAACCATGCCAGCTTCAGATGACACTGTGAAACCTGCTTGTCAGGGACCCAAGAAGGATATTTTAGGTTCAGCCTCTCATGGGACCCTCTCTTTCATGAATGCTGTTCTATGTCAGACAACCAAAGCCTTCCAGTACTCCTTCTTTACAACTTACTCCTGACTCCAACACCACAAGCCACACTGCTGCAGTTCAGTGTCCTACAGGAGCACCGGCACCAGGAAAATTTGTAGTGGTGCAGAACAGGCTTTGTAAAAAGGCAGAATCATTGTGTCTAGAGACACAACAAGCCCACAGAGGGATTGAGGATGGAAGGGACTCGAGGAAACCCCTAATCCAAATTCCTGCTGAAGGCCAGTTCTGAGGCCAGACCAGTCTGCTCAAGGCTTTATCAGCTCAGATCCTGAGAACCTTCGAGGATGTGAACCCCCCCAACAATTTGTTGTCATTCAAACTGTGATGAGAATGCACTTCCTCACCTCCTCCAGGTCACTGATAAAAATGTTACTCAGAGTGAGTCACAGCACAGACATCCCACAACACTCAGCTTTTTACTGGCACCCATTAAGGGAAAACATGAAGTTAGAACAGAAGAGAAAAGCCCAAAAAAGACAGAAGTACAGGCATCATAATTCACTGTCAGTGCCCCAGAACTGTGGCTTTGTGTGTTCTGTCCTGACACATCAAGCCAGCTCACCACATCATTTTTGCTTCCAGATGCAATCAAGCTGCATACACCTTGGCCACTATCCAGCACAAGTCTGTAATAATTAGCTGTCAAGTCTGTCATTGCTCCTCCACAGGAGGACCACAATCTTATTCACCTACAGCAGTTCGTGACACATCATGCCTAACCCTCTATTTCCTCCAACAAAGAAGAGAATTATCTATTCCAAGTTAATGAAAAGGCATCATGTGTGTGTTACATACATACATATATATTATTTCTATATGTAGACTTCATTGAAACACATAATTATTTCATCTCCTCTGCAATACAAAATAGTGTATCACAGTTCAGTAAAAAGACTCCCACCAACACAACTGGAGAGAATTCAAATGAGTATCGTGCTCACTAAACTCTCCGTGTTCCACCCAAAGGACTCAGACCTCCTCCCACAGCAGTGCTGCCCTTCACTGCTCCATGATAAAACTAACCTTAAAAAAGAGGGATTCTCTGTGGTTCTGCCCAGGTCCTGTGTCTGGTTCCTTGGCTGCTCTGCAGACAGCTGTCCTGGTGCCTGTTCCAGAGTGCCTCCAGGGCCAGGAGCACCTGAGCAGCAGCAGGGCTCTGCCTGTTGACGCTGGTGTCTGTGGGAAAGGAAACACGTGGGATCATGGCTTAGGTTGTGATAACAACCATGGGGAAAATTACTAACAGAAAACAATAGCAACTTTGCGTAAGCAGTGATAATTTTTTTTTAATAATGATGATGAAAGTCTTTCTTTTATTCAGTTTACTTTCAAACTCCAAAACGAGTTTTAGGCAGTAATATAAAAATGACACAGAAAAGAAAATAAATCACTGTGACTGGTCCCTGAAAGAGAAAGCAGTGACTGCAGAAGTCTGTGTATCCTTCACATATCCTCTGTGGCTGCTGACTGGGTAAGCAGCACAAGGAATTTCATTTTCCTCACGGAGTCAGAACCCTGCTGGGTGAGGAAATTAAGATACAAAGGAAAGGGGGAGACAAATTTTGCTGCATTTAAAAACCACCTTTTCCAGTCACAGAGAAACAAAAGCCTGCCTTCCATCACTTCTGTTAGGGCATTACTGAAAAGTTAAGTATTTTTCAGTTCTGATCTGTAATCTTTTACTGTCTTTTCTCTTATTTGTGTTCCTAGGAAAGATGAACCAGGAGACTGCACAGCACAGGAGACAACCAGCCTAGTACCCCATTCATGTATTGCTGACACTTCTTTACTAGTGTCATTAGGAACTTGCAACTGGGCCAGTGTGTAGGATCTCATATATTCCACGATTAGTTTTATCTGAGCACCTTCTGTTCATTGTCCCTACTGCTAAACCCCAGGATTAGGGGACCTGTGTGCTTCCTTGTGATAGGGGACTCTTCATGTAATGCTGCAGATCCAGCAGTCTGACCTGTCAAGCTCCCTTAGTCCTGTATCCTATCCTATTCCAGATTAGCAAGTCAACTTCAGCAACCCCGAAAAAAACACCTGGTTTTCTTGGATTAAGTTCTTTGTGGTTCTACAAGAGAAGGCAAAGTAGTTTTACATGCTCTGAGAAGGGTTTTCCAGAGAGAATTGCCTGTAAACTGCATTTTTTGAGTGCTTTTGGTAAAGTAACAACAACCTCCTCATTCTGCTCTCTGTGATACCCTCACTGTATTTCTGATGTGACAGATAGGGCAGTCAACTTCCCAGTAAATCAGGAGGGATCTAGAGAAACACCATAAGAAGTGTTTTTCTTTTAGAGACTTCTCAGCTGTCTCTTGATTATGGTAACTCATCAACACTCATTTCATCCTTCATTGCTATCAGTCTGAGGCACCTGGGGCTGTGGGTACATCTTTGCCATGTGCTGGTGCAGGGAGACCTCTGTGACACCTCTGCATTCACCAGCAAATGTCAGTGGTATTAAAATGGCAAAGGATTAACCACAGGTTAGGTACTCCTGCTGCTTATCCAGCTCTGGACTCCACCTTTCTGCAACGATTGTGGCTACTAAGGCAAGAGAATAAGCAAACATCCTCCTTCCCTCTACTATAAGCAACATTCCTGGCATATCCTTCATGGATAGCCACCATCCACAGAGCAGCTTGCTGGATGGAAAGCTGGCTTGGTCCCAAAAGCACTGTCACATCCCAAACTCCTTTCCACAGAAAGTGTTATGGATTAAGAAATCTTACACTCAAGGACGAGAAAGCATTTTACAGAGCTGCTTTCTCAAGCTCCAGCAAATCCATTTGTCCAAGCTTCCAGAATGTTTGCATCTCTCCATCTGCTGCAGCTAGTGCTGGCGTCACCAAATCCTGACAGCAAGGATCTGCCAGTTGCTGTGACTTGCTATTTTTTGGTTTTGTAAAAAATAAACTGTGAGAACACATTGTTTCTTAAAATGATGCCACAACATTTGAAAAAAGTTTGCTTACTGAGTGGTCTTTTTCATTCCCTTTGCAAGACTATCTTGCTCCTTCCAGAAAAGGACTAAGAATAAACCCCATCCATTTGTTGGTTGCCCAAAGCCTTGGAGAGCTGTTAATCCTGGAACTCCCCACCTGAGCCAGCTGTGACTCCTGCTGTGCCTGTCCACACACCCTGTGGGATGGGCTGTGGAGCTGCCATCTCTCTCTACCCGAGGCAGAGCCACCCAGGACTGCTGGAACAACCAACTCCTGGGCAGGTAGTGTTAGGCTGGAGAGGGAAAACCCTCAGGGTCAGGTTAATCTAAACCTGGAGTACATCAGCTACTTGAAAGGTGGAATTCATTCACACACATCCCCCTCCTTTTTCTGTAGCCTCTGCACTGCACTGAGTCTTCAGAGGAATTGCTTCACTCTTTGCTGAACTCCTTGGAGGTATCCACATGAAATCTTTTGCTCAGTGCAAGAAGCAGGAGCTGGGGCTGCTCCTCTGGACAGTCAGGGCAGAACCCAAAGCCTGCCCCAGCTGCACTGTAGCCCGTCTTCTGATCCTGGTCAACCCCTGCCCTTTGTGACTGTGGCTCACCTTATCTCAACATTTTTTCTCATTCGTATTTACTGTTTCTTCCCTCTCCTCAGCTACCAACATTTTTCCTTCTCTTTGTTCTTGTCAGAGCCCAGGACAGCAACAAACCGCTTCCTACATGAGGAGGGAAAACTGCTTTCCAGAACCTGTCTGCAGTGATGTGTACTGGGCAGAATACAACACCAGTTGCCTCCTTCTGCAGGATCTAAATTCCCCACCACCAGAGTCTCCTTTTTTGCCTTCCTGCTGGTTTAACTCTGACCCTGCTCTTCACTGGACACTGCTACTGCATATGAAGTAGCAGCAATGACTGCCTGTGCATCATTTCAAAAAATAATTACATACCCATTAAAAGAATGTAATCCAGCCTTAATGATTTTCATGAGAAAAATTACATGAAGCAAACTCTGAATGTGGTAAGAAGTGGTATTTTCAGCTATTCCATGTACTAAAATAAGGTTAAATTGGTGTTTTAAAAAATGTGCTTTATCTTAACCAACAAAATTGCTCCACATTTTGTCTTCATTGAAAATTATCTGAACAGCAATCTAATTTGAAGTCAGATAGATGGGCAGTCATACACTGAATATGCATACTCAAGGCTTACTCTCATAAAACGTCAATCATACTTTTCATCCAGTGGATAAAAACAACAGCCTTCATGTGGAGAAAGTAAGCAGAGGTTTTCCTGGCATCATTATCCAATAGTGAGGTATCTAAAGAGCTAGTTCAAAAAAAAAAAAAAAAAAAACAAAAAAACAAACTTCCAAGAAGGTCTGGTCTCATGTTCATGGACTCTGGGTTTGAATGGAAGACTGAACAGGAGTTGTGCCATTAACTGCTCAAAGGCAAATACATCAGACACACAAAGAAATGGCACCAACAAATCCGGGCAATTTAAGTGATACAAAAGGTCTGGCTGCATCGGGGTTTGTGGTTTTGTTACTGCTGTAACACGTCTCGCTTACAAAAGCCCAGCAAGAACTCAAGGTGCGACACAAAAAGAAATGCCACTGAGTGTATCAAACAGTGAGGTGCAGCCTGTTTTGAGTAAATAAATGGAGAAGATAAATAAATGCTAATGCATGCATAATTTAACTGAGGCACCATGAATAAAGAGAACAATTTTTAACTTGACAAAAAGAGGAAGAGAAACACTTTCCCAGACTTTAGAATTCTGCATTACCACAGACATGTTTTTGGTAAAGCAATTTTCTTTCTCTCTCCCACTGAGACATATTTGTCTCTGTTGGTACTATACCGATACCAACGGAGCATCATCAAGGAAGAATCTAATAACAACTAGTTTGTCATTACACTTCCCTCAGCACAAACTGAAGCATGCTGTGCTGAGAATGAATGTGGGGAAACACTAAGAGACAGCAATTAGGAAAACGGTAAATAGCACATCTCATCCCATTCTTGAAATGGCAGTTTCTAAATCCAGACTTTATGGTGGCTGATCACTGAGCAACTCAAGTCCTCTCTCAGTTATTTACTCAAATAAAGAATCATAGAATGGTTTGGAGTGGAAGAGACATTAAAGATCATCTCATTCTAAACCCCAAAAGAATCCAGAGAAGTAACCTTAAGTGCTGGCTCCTCAAACTTGAATGTAGGAGTCAGTATCTCAGATGCTACCTTGAATGTAGAGGGGAGATAAACTTGACAGCTGTAGGCTGTGGTCTTTAATGTTTTAAGCCATTGTGCTGGTTTAAAGGCAAACCAGCAGGAGAAACAAACCCGACACAAAAGAGATTATAAGTCAGAGTTGCAATTTAATAACAATATTACAATAAATACAATGCCAGAAAGAGAAATTGGTTTTAACCCACAAAACACAGAAGTATAACCCAGCCCCCTGGGGCACAAACACAGTGGGGGTTGTTGGCCCCTGTGCTGAGCCCCACGTGGTTCCCCTGAGTCCAAAGTAAAAGGAGGGGATAAACCTGTTGGTGCAGATGATGGCACAGTCTGGTCGAGGTTGGTGGTCACAGTCCTGTCGAGGTTCTGATCCTCCTGTCTGGATCTGATGAGTGGTACTCCAGGTCCCCAGACCCCCAAGATTATCTCTGCTCTGGTTCAGGTGCACTCAGTACCTCCCCCAGAGTGGAGAGTTCCACAGTGGGGGATCTGACTCTGAGAGTCAGGGGTATTTTTGGAATCATTGATGGCCCATGAGCAGAGCTGATCCCTCAGGCTGGGTGTGGAGGTACCAACGACTTCCTGGAGGGGAGTTATCCCAGCTCCTGTCTCCCAGGCTTCTTTCACACCCAGCTTACACCCTGAGGTGTGCCCTGGGCAGCTGCTGCAAATGGTCCATTGTTAACAGTTTATGAAAGATTACATAGAGGGTGTAGAATCCACAGCTTTGGTCACACCCACACAGTGGTCTCGGTTGCTGAACCAGGACAGTCATGTTAAGGAAGAAAAACTGTAATTGACTTTTGACACTGTTCCAATATTTAACTTCTAAGCAATCAGGTATTTAGAAAGTGCTGAGAAAAGAAACATAAAAGAGGAGTTATTTAATTAGTCTGAATTAAATGCTACTAATAAAAAAGATAAAAAGAAGACAAAAGAAGGAATGAAAGGCAAAATGGTTTTAAAATCCACAGGAATATTACAGCTCTCTCCTTTGTTACTCTCAGTGAAATAAGTAACATCTGTTCACTGTAATGTTTAATGGGCACAGTAGAGCTGCAGTGATCCCAGCTCAGGTGTTTGCACAATGCACTCAATCTTGCCGCGGTTCCTGACTCTGCTAGATCTGCCCAGGGACTCACCAACATGGGAACCAGCCAGCTCATGTGGAGTGCTGAGCTTCTGCAGCATGTGCTGTCACAGAAAATAAGCAGAGAGCAAAGGAAATGAGTGAGGACACCAGTCTGAGCACAGTTATGGAAACTAATGACTGGGCTGTAACATGGGAAAGGAACAGGATAGAGAACATTAAGTGAGCCAGGAGGGAAATTGAAGACTTTCTTGGGTAATGTGAGTTACGAAGGGGCTCCTCATGGCATAAGCAGACAATTTATCTTCCTGTAAGAAAAATAAACCAAACCTGGGAGAGTAATATAGCTAATTATGCAATGACTTTATAGATACAGCCTGAACAGAAATTATTTTTTCTATGGGTTGTTTCCTCTGAAATTTTCCCCCTCTTTGCTCATGTAAGAGCATTCTAAAAATCCTCTTTTAGACTGCACTCTGTCAAGTGAAAGAGAATAAATTGATACCAAGAATATCTGTGAAAAATAAAAGAGCATTTCCTGCTGTGGTCCTAAAATCTTTTATGCCTCTAGCATTCCTCAATTAATGGCTGTGGCAGCCAGGGCCTGCATTAAAGGAACTCTGCTTAGCAGTCCTAGTAATCCACTGCTGTCCAGTAGCCTGAGTTGTACTGCTCTCTAAGTATAACATCTTTTGCTCTGCTTTATTATTTGGTTACCAGTTTACCAGGACCAGGACCAAGATCTGATTTCAAATAGTTCATTCAATGAGGGCAAGAATGGGCTTGCCACTTTCTTAACTCTGGCTTGGTCTCTTTTTGGATGAGTAGTCTTGGCTGTAATCTGGATGACTAATATGATAAAAATCTCTAGACAATTGCCAGTCACTGAAATCAGAAATATAAATTTCAATAGAAATAAGTCACAGATATAAAACGTTGGAGAAGGCCCATGATAAAGGTCACTCCTCATGTTGAAAAGCTGGATGGGTGAGACAAGCCTCCTGGTTTTCTCATGAGCAAACATGAGTATGAGAATGGCTGGAGGTCAATTAGGAGTGGAACTTGCTGACTATGTAAGATGGTATAATACCTAAAAGAAACCTCCATACCTGGTGTCTAAATTAAGAAAAGGCCCATTTTGATCCTTCTAGAAAGTGGATGCAGATAGTTGTGATGGGGGAGGACTGAAGTCACAGGCGTGTTAATTAGGATGTCATTCCAATCAATGAGCATGGTAGTCATAAGAAAGAATATAAGTAATGCAGATAAGGAAGGCAGTTTTAGACTTCAAGGGGAAAAATAGCTGGATTAGAGCATCAAACAGTGGCCTGAGAGGCGAAAATTGCTGATGAGCTTGTGCTCCCGTCAGTTTGTAGTAAGCACCTTTTCTCCCTCCTCTTTTTTGTCCATGATCTGTACTACGAGTTGTGACAATGAGTCCGGAATGCCACATAATTACACTTCAAGGAGGCCAGTGCCACTGAGCATCACTGAAAGCTGCCTTGCCTATAATTTGCTAAAAGGAATGAAGCTCCTTGTGCTTTTGGGGCAGCACTGCAGCAGAGATGTCTAATTACCAGCAAGTTCAGTTCAACAGCTGTCAACTTATCAGCTCTAATAGCTGTTTCATAAGGACAAAGACAGAATATGGACTGAAGGAGCTCTTCTAAACTTGCACAATTTCACTCTGCCACTTTCCCCAACATTCAATCAGAGTTGCTAAAGAAACCTGTGAAAGACCTAATTCCAGCCGTTGATGCCAAGGCACTGCTGGTGTCAAGTGGAAGCGCAGAAGAGCCTGTTGCATGGCTAAGTGGGTTTTTAATGTGAAATGTCTTGGCAAAAAGGTGTAAAGTGAGGGGGAAAAAGGAGAAGAAACTCTGGGATATTACTGCTATCACTGTAGTTCATGGTATCTATAGAATCACAGACTGGTTTGGGTTGGAAGGGACCTTAAAGATCATCTTGTTCCAATCCCCCTGCCATGGGCAGGGACACCTCCCACCAGCCCAGGTTGCTCCAAGCCCTGTCCAACCTGGCCTTGGACACTCCCAGGGATGGAGCAGCCACAACTTCTCATTAAGTTCCTGTTGACAATAAAGGCTCAGGAATTTGTCACTCTGAGGGAACCTATCATTAAAAAGGTTAAGACACCGAGGAAAAGAATGACAGGTGATGACCAGCCACCTGCCCTCTTACAGGCAACGTGTCTTCAGTGAAAAAATAGTTTTTGCACCATTTTTCTTTTTGCCAGCTTTAAGAAAATTGATGAAGACTATTTCACCAAACTGACCTTGTGGCTAGACAGGGACACACAACAGCATGTGGCACCCTGCACAATTTCACGCTGCTTGTGCTTTAACTAGAGTCATTAATGTTCAATAAACAGATGAAAGAGAACACATGACCCAAAATTTCTCCACGGAAACCTATCAGCAACATTTCTCTAGTTACTCCCCAGTTTTTTCCCCTACTCAGTTGAAGATATAAAATGTCAGAAGCAAACTATGGTAGATGCAGTTATGGGAGAAAGGAAACCTCTGCCTGTGCTATCTATGCTCACTGTCAGGACAAAATGCTCAAAGCAGAAAAATCCAAAGCTTGAGCTGTGGACCAAACTGTGCATCTCATTAGTATTTGTCCCTGTGCCCTGGCACACAAGCTGAGCCTTTTTTAGCCACCATCACATAAGAGCTCAATTAAAGTAAGCGCTGGGCTTAGTGACCTTCCTGAAGGGGTGAGCAGTCACCAGGGTTTTGAGATACTCTCCCTTTCCTCTGACCCTGCTCTGAGGAGAAAGGAATCATTAAATGATACTTACCCATTTATAGATATCGACTCCAAGCTCTCCACCACAAGCAGAGGTCCCGTACCAATCTTGTATTGAGATAAACAAAGATAGGATTCCATTAATTCTCTCTAGTTATAAGATTCCTAATTTAGGAGAATTATGTCTTTCTAGCATTGAACATGACCTTCATTAACATTTATCTGCCTCGTTTTCAAGCTAAGAAAAGACAACTGGGAGAATTTAAAACCGTGTATGGCGCTGTGTTTGGCAGTGCTGCCCAGTGAATGAGGCAGAGTATCACAGCTGCCACTTTTTCTATGGTTGTGTTCTGGGCTTTTGGGTTTTTTTCCTACATTTACCTTCTGGGATCATATTGCAAGTTTGTCCTTTTTCTAATAAGGACTTAGGATGGTATATTTTAAAACTATCCAGTGGCTATTCATACATTATCGAAAAGCTGGATGGTAAAACCAAAAGGCAGTGAGAGTTGCACAGAGCAGCTGAGATTGATTTCTCATTCCTCCCTCTCTCATATACACACACTTCTCTGCTGGCTACTTTTTCATTTTCACACTGCTTAAGATAATCTTATTAAAGTTTATGCTTTTAAAATCTGTTTATTACACCCTTCCAGCTTTATTTCCTAATCCTCTTTTGTTTTTTTATTTTTGATACTTTAACCTGGGAAAGCTGCCTTCTTTTTTCCTGCCAGCTTTAAATGAGGTCTTTAATTACATGAGCAGCAACATGTGCTTCTGCATTGTGCACTCACATTCTGAAAAGCTTTCCCAGACAAAGTGCTCCTTCCTGGTGTCTCTTTTCAACTCTTGCTTACAGGATACTAAAAATTTTAAAAGTAGGTAATAGAACAGACAACATTAAAGCCCAACTTTAATACAGCATTCTCAGACACCAGAGAGGGGAACACATCCACTCATGCACAGGCTTAGAATGAGAAATTTCACACTAAAATTGAAAAAAATCTACTTCAAGAATTAGCCCAAGTGATGCTGCCATGAGCAAGGTGTGTGTGCAGCTCCAGCAAGTCCTACTTTGTGTAGCCACCCACTTGCTCTTTAAACAAAAATTGACATAAAAGACCTGATAGGATAATGTTTTATCCTTGCTTGGCAGAGGTGAAAAATGGGTATGTAAGCCCATGGAAATTTAGCCTTGTGTACCTAAGGAAACACAGCATCTTAATGACACTTTATAAAATAGATCTTCTTTGTTTTACTGATTCAGGAATCCGGTACTGAAGTGTCACACATACTACTCTAATTACATCAGCCGTGTAGTACTACAAGTCCAAATGACTGCAGACAGCAATTAATGTTGTTAAAGCAATTTCAGAGACAACCCAAATGACACTATCACTTTTTCTCTCTCCACATGAAATGTGTGCCAGAGTTATGGGAGATGTGACCATATTGTCCTGGTTTTCCTTTTCTAGGTAATAAATACAATGTGAGGAAATGGGGGAGATTTCTTTCTGCAGCAAAATCCTGACACACCAATGGCCAAAAATAATCAAGTATATTATTCAGTCTTTTTTTTCATCTCCAAAGAAATTAACAATATTAGAGAGGCAAACACAACTTTATTTAGTCTGGTCACACAAAAGGAAAATACATGATGGCTCCTGCAAATAAATCAAGGCAAAGATACAAATTGCATCTCAGGAGTCAAATAGTACCTTTCTCTTGGATCTCAGACTAGGTAAAATCCACTTTAGTACTAAAGTCCTGAAGCAGAATAGCTCCGTGCTTGTGACATGACACAGTGAGAGTATTTCTAAAATGCATGCACAGATTTCTCGGTTTGGTGAACATCAATATGTGTCAGCCAAAGAGTTACTGAGGCAAACTTTAGGCTGCTATTGACTGTGAAGGACAATTAATCTTAAAATTTACCTTAATGGAGTAAACATCACATGGTTTCTAAATTTTTCAAACATGCCCCAAGCACTAGATAGTTCTCTAACTCCAGGTTAGCGATGTGAGTGAAGCACCAGGTACCTGCAGCTCTGTCTGAGTAGTGAGTACTCTTATTACTGTGAGTACTCTTACAGTACCACACCTGACATTTCACTCACCTCTGTCTTACCTGTGCACTTGCTCAGTGAAGCCAAACTTTACAAGGAGGATGTTTCAGAATCTGCTTCTCTGGAAGAGACATCTCAACCTCTTTTTGGGGCTTAGTGTTTAAAACAGAAAGACCAGTGCTGCTTTCTAATGCAAATCCGAATTCTTCTGTGTGGAATGTGATTAGCCTGGACCAGTCTCAGTGGGCAGAAACTCTTCAGCCTGAAATGTGCTGGAACAGGTACAAATGGCTTTTAGCAGGAAGATCAGGATGAATTTGTTAAAGTGGAAAGTAAAGCACAATTAATGATGGGATTGAAAATGTGAGACACATAGCCAGGGCAAGGATACACAGAGGCTACGAAAATAATAAAACCATCCCTGAACTTTGAGTGAACCAGTGGTAGCACATCTGCAAAGCAGGGAGGGAGCTCAAAGTGCTTTCTCTTTCCACACAGCAGCTTTGCTGAACAGCTCCATCTCCAGAGTGTTCTTGGCACAGTGCAGAGATACATCTGCAGGTTACACATCAACCTTCTCCTGGGGCCGAGGGGCATTGGAAGTGCAACATTTTGCCCAGCAGCCTGTTGGTCTGCCTGCAGCAGGAGCAGAGGTTCCCGGGGCAGGCAGCCAGCAGCAGAGCTCATGCCCCACAGCTGCCCTGAGCTGGCAGGAGGCTCTTCCCTTGCCAGCAACACAGCTGCCCCACACTGCAGCCCTGGGGTGCTCCAAGGGCTGAGTTTGTCCCTTGACTACAGAGACCTGAGCAACCAAACATAAAACTGGGACAGTTTTAAAGCCCTGAGTATGATCCCATGGGGTGGCTGCAGGACTGGCAGAACAGCCCCAACTACAGCTCTGGGAATGGTGCTTTGCTCCATGGAACTGCTCCTCAGCTGCGCTGTGGCATCGCCTGGAATGGTGTGAGGATACAGAAAACATTTTAAATCTAAACCAGAGGAAGTTTAGTCATTACACAATGTTGCTACAGTAAAATCAAAAGTGAGCAATTCAGATCTATAGAAAGCCCTGTGAAACTCCCTCTCAGGCAGAAGCAGCAAGGAGCTCAGCTGCTGCTGATAGGGAGGAGGTTACTCCCTAAGAATTCACATAGTAAGAATTCACAAGACTCTGCAGGTGAACGAAAACAGCCAGGATGAAATAATATAAACATGGGACTTGTGAGAGATAAGTTTTAACCAATTGAAGTATCTGGCGTGGTGGTGTGTTAACTCTATTAGCCAATAAGCTGTAGTCCTAACACTATATGAACTGTGTGCTTTGTGTAATAAAGGTCTTCACTATAAACTTCATAAGCTTGTTGGTGAAGTCCTTTCTCTCCGCCGAAAGTTTGTTTACTATAACACAAATACATTTGTAATAAGTGTGGCTCCACCAGGACTCATGGGAAAGAGAAAGGCTCTCTCACGTGGTTCCACCAAAACTACATTATGGAAAGAGGGGAACATGGAGGGAACCAAAGGCACACAGCCTACAAGCCAAGAGTAATAAAATAGCATTATTAAGGCAGTGAATGAAAATCCCAAAAAAGGTGGGAAATTCCAAGATTCAGCTTGTGTGGTGACAATTTGCCACTGCCATCTGCAAGTCTGCAGTTCAGGAGAGTCTTCATGACATGAATATTTACTTTGTCCTACAGGATTCTTACAGTACATAAAGGGGCTTATATAAAAGAGGGAGAGGAACTATTTACATGGAGAGGTAGAGACAGGACAAGGGGAAATAGCTTTAAACTGATACGTTTAGATTAGATGTTGGGAAGAAATTCTTCCCTGTGAGGGTGGGCAGGATTGGCACAGCTTACCCAGAGAAGCTGTGGCTGCCCCATCCCTGGGAGTGTCCAAGGCCAGGTTGGACAGGGCTTGGAGCAACCTGGGCTGGTGGAAGGTGTCCCGGCCCATGGCAGGGGTGGGTCTGGATGAGCTTTAAGATCCCTTCCAACCTACACCATTCTATGATCCCTCTGTCTCTCTGAAGAGACAACACTCCCTGAACAAGCAGCCATTCCTTATTTTTGACTTCTGCAAGAGACCCTGTGTGCTGCTCCATGCCTTATTTACTGTGTGCTGCTTTGAAGACAGAATTATTCATTTTTTTCAAAGGATTTTCTCTGGCACTCCCCATGCAGTGTGTGAGAGCTTCTCAAAGATTAGCAACATCTGCCTTCACAACATGCCTGTGAGATGATAGGATGTGTCAGAAGGACAATTACTTCGGACTGGGCAGCAATCAGCCTCTTAACAACCTCACCACCTCCACCCAGGACACCTTGAGGTGTCCCTAGAAAGGGCTGACAGTGTGAGAGATAAACAAGACTAGGGCCTTCAGCTGGGAGAATGAGGGTACAAGTGTCTGCAGTGAGGCCATGGGGCTGTGATAAAGCAGCTGTTCTCCTTGAGACTGGCTTGTGATTCGTGAAAAGTTAACACTCAGTCTAAAGAAAATTGCGTGAAATCTACTGTGAGCTGAGAAACAATCCAGTTTGCTTTATAAGCAGGTAGACAAGTTGTGACAGAGCACTGTCACCTCCTTTTTGACATGGAAACAAACACACTGGAATAAGGATAGAGAGCAGCCACCGGTGTAGCATACCCAACTAGATCCTGGGTCTTGAGTTTGGGGGACTCCTGCTGCTTCATAAACCATTTTCATATTCAAATTGTAACATCTAAACAGCACATTTTTGACTTTGAGAGCTTGGTGATGTTGCCAGTCAGGACCGAGGGGATCAAAGCAGGCACCAGGTGACCAGGGACAATGACAAGGGATCCACTCTCAGGTTCCTCATCTCACTCACATCTCTGGCAAAGGATGGACACCCATTCCACAGGCAGAATGCAATAGTCTTGAACATGAGACTCAGCAGGTGCCCATCACCTGCTACATCAACTCCAGGTCCCACACTAGAAAAACAATGCTGGAAATCTCAGCCACACATGAGGCAGGGCCCTGCCAAACAGCAGGGACCAGAAACTGGAACGTGACACCAACCATTGCCTCCAAGAGAATCTGTCCCTCGTGTCCTACAATGGATTAACTGCCACTTAGATTGCTAATAGCAAAACTACCATTAAATTAGCTTTCCTTTAAGTCAAAATGTTGGATAGAAACTTGTCCCTCCTGTATCCTGTCAATGGAAACCTTTCCTAACAATGAACTTTTCTTTTAATCTGAGCTCACTGTCATCAGGGGATGGAATCATATGATCTTTATACCCCTTCTGAGCCAGACCATTCTGTAATTCTATGAAGATCTCAGACACTGCTGCAGAACTGGGACAGTCATTAGCCCACTCTGTTTGGGATCTGGAAGGTTTTAACAGCATGGGTGTAGGCTCTGCTTCCTTACAAAAGTCAGTGGACCTGCAGAAGGAAAGGTATGAGAGAGAGTAACTGGGTAATACAGCCAGTCCCAGCCCATACTCACATTGCTCTTCACTGAAATCTGGGAAACAGTTACTCAGCATAAGGACAGTGTCATTATTTATAAAGTCTTATGTATTGTTGTTATGGTTTAAGCTAGGCCTAAATTTAGCTTTAGTTTTCAGTTTAGGCCTGAGATAATCAGCTGACTTGAGTTGGGTTGGGCCAGCTGACAGCTGACTGCTGCTGGCCAATGGGTTTCCATACCATATTCTGACATTATCTCAAATATAAAAGCAGGTGTAGGAGGGGCTTAGTTCAGTTCCTGATGGTGCTCATCTGGGAAAGACATATCGTGTTGTTTTCCTGGACCAGGCCCTACCACCTCACTGCTCTGGTATCTTAGGAGAATAAAATGTTTGTTCTTAGTCTTTCTCTCTGCTGGGTCTGTCCCTCGGGGGATTGAGTTCTCTGGAGTGATTTGTAGCTAGAATGGTGGGATTTGTGTTTGATGGGGAGGGGGGAGTTATTGTTTGTTATTTCTAACTTGTGTAGGTGTGTGTTGTATTGTAGTTGTCTTTTAATTTTCTCTTTTCTGTATAAATATATAAAGCAGTTTTAAGTTTTAGAATTTTTTTTTCCCTTTTCTCAGTGGGGGGAGAGAAGCTTTGACTCTGTATCAGGCAGTTGGCATTTTGCCAGGTCAGTTGAATACAATTGTGAAGAAAGAAGTAAATTATTTGATAGGAAGAGTGCACTTGTGTCAGTGCTTAAGTAGCTGCCTTTCTGTAGTTGGACAAAAGCTGATATATCCAATTTTTCTCATACAGAGAAAACCAAATGCAATTAATGGGTGAATGGCCACTACTTACTTGACAACATTATTTTTTATGTACAGAGTAATCTGTCAATATGAATTTCATTTCAGGGAATGAAAACATAATACAGGAAATAATTTAGCGTATTACAGGGTTTTCTTCCTTTTTAAAATGATATTTTCCTTTTGCTGTCTGTTGAATTTGCTCATGTTTTCTCTAAATTCAGGGTCCAGAGTACTTACATTTTCTCTATTATTTATATTTTCTCTATTATTAATATTACCTACTTATATTATCTCTGGTCCTCATGGTCTAGCAGGTTGCTGGCGAACAGATGGGTATGTGTAGTACAGTGTGTACATATATAAAAATATAACTCTTTATATACATTTGTGCATAATGACAAATCTTATTGAGGACAAGAGATGACAAACAGCCACTCAGAAAAATCTGAAACTCTGCGAAGAAAAAATAATACAACAAAAATTAAACTTTGTTATTGTAAAAGAGATTGTAAAAGCAGCTGAAGAGCTTATTTGCATAACGATCTTCAAGTGACTGTAAGACTTACCCTGTATAAATATGGACCAACAAAAAAGCCAGCAGGACAGGTTGAAGCAGGACATCACTGTCTTGTTAAGCAAAAAACCTGTCCTGAAAGCCTTCATCATCTTTACTGACAAAAATACTAAGAAAAATAAAAGCCCACCCATCTGGAATAATAAGCTGAGAGCACCCGGAGGAGGCCAAAGCCAGACAGGGATGAACAGATGCCTTGAAAAATTACCTGCAGGAAACAGGTGAGGGAAGACAAAAAGCAGTGGTGCAGGGTGAGGCAGAGGAACTCACCCGAACACCTTCATAGAAGTATTTCAGCACAGTGCGTTCTATTAAGGAAGCTTTTAATGACCATCTCCACATTGTTTTGTTTCTCTCTGTGTGAAGGTCATTTCACTGAGCCATGATTTGCAAATAGAACTTGCAGGTGGATTTTGCTTTTCTTTCCCAGCCTCAGTGCGTGTGTAGCAGTGTAACAGTTGGGTGACTCACTAAGTGGACATGGATGAGAAGAGTGATCTTTTCTCCTCTAAAATGCAAAGTTGGAGCAGTCACTTAAGGGCATTGAAAGAGTGGTGATGTTGTTGAGGAGCCATCAGCTGTGAGCTCCTTAAACATGCTTGCCTTTACTTAACCACTAAATAATGAGTTTGGAACAGAAGTAAACAGTACCCTCCACACCCCCAAAGCCATTGGATGTGAAAAAGTTTATATTCTCATGGAAACTCTTTCTGTTGCTTTTGGGGGGAAATTGGAAAGGAGTATTACAATTAAAGTAGATCCTTTTTTCTGTTTTTCAAACAAGAGATTATTACCTCTGTAAGGAACACATTTCCAGAACTTTTCACTTAAAAGTACTGCTATCAATCAAGAATCTTTATTTTCCTCTAAGAAGACAAAAGAAATAAAAGGTTGATTATTTCATAGCTCCCAGACATCAGGAGAGGGATGCATACAGGGTGCATGCAGTGTTAAAAGTACCTGAGGCAGGTGGCTGTGTACAGCACTTCTTTATCCAATATTAGGCCCATCAGGGGAGAAACAGCTAATTTTCCTGGGCATAGGACTGTCATTTGGATATCTTTTCAAAAGGAGACACAGAAGAAAGGACATTTCTTTTTCTACTTGAAATCATGGCGTGAAGTTGAACCTGGAGCACCAGGGCCTCCTGGGTGTTTTGGGTATGTAATGCAGTAATGAGATGTTTATGACAAGAATTATTGCTTAGGAATTAAGGAAAAAGCAAGATTTAGGGCTTTTTTTTTTTCAAAATAAGAATGGATGAAGAACAGTTCCCGTTTTTCTCTGGTGCACTCCCCATCCCTGGAAGTGTCCAAGGCCAGGCTGGACAGGGCTTGGTGCAACCTGGGAGAGTGGAAGGTGTCCCTGCCCATGGCAGGGAGTTGGAATGACATGATCTTCCAATCCAAATCTTTCTATGATCAATATTATTTTTTTTCTCTTCTGGAAGAGTATGTTTGTAGGTATATATTTCTGTACAATCCCCCAGGAAGAAGAATTCAGCTAAAGAGCTAAAAGAGCCTTTCCACACACATTAATTCCGTTTTTGAGAGGGAATGCAGGACACAGGGCACTTTAGAAGAAACTTCTATTTACAAGTTCTAATGGCTTTATACACAAGGATTTCTTTCATGGGAAATCTCAACGACTTATAATGTATTACATTTTCAAATGTGAGGTAAATGCAGGGAAAGAAGCTGCAAAGCAGCAGAGGAGAGAACTCTCTCCCTGAGGTGGAGTTGTTACACATTCCATTAGTAAGTGGTGCTCAGCTGAGCTTTTAGGGTTGGAAGGTCAGATAAACAGATGAGGAAAGGCTTCTTATTAATTAAAGCAATGCGCTGCCACCAAATATTGTAAGGGCCACCAAGTATTGATCCAGCCTCACCACTGCTGCTTCCTTCTAATAGGTATGAGGATATTTGCCAAAGGTGACAAAAGTGCCCAGCAGAGCAGAGGCTGTGAGCAAAGCCACAGCCTTGCCACTCAGCTCCTCTAAAATCACATTTGTGCAGACTGACAAGACAGAGACTTATGAGAAAAACAGTCCAACAAGTCCAAAGGGACCACAGTATTGAATCTGCAAACTAAACCTGTTCATTACTTCAGCAGTGAAACAAGGCCATTTATAAACACTATGCTTATTTATTGTAAATGCTGTAACTAAGCTAATGATTTTTGGTTTAGTTGGAGTTCAGATTCTCACTTTCATCACCATTATCTTGCCAAAGATGTTCCCAAGCTTATTTTAATTTAGGATTTGACACCCGTGATTGCCTTTTTTCTCCCCTCAGAGATTATTCCACAATAAAAGATGCATATTAGGCAATTTATTATGCTAATGACTTGCAGGAAAAGGCCAAATTACATTAATGGTGGATTATATTGAACAATAAAAACTCCCACTTGTCACAATTCTCAGTGAATGCACAGTTTAGCTGTAGTTAGCTACAGGAAGCTTCCTGATAACAGTACCCACATTAGAGACAGACATGCATTAGCAGGAACCACATTCCTAGTGAAACAACTCAGATCTCCCTGACATTTGTCATTACATCTATTTACCCTTCAGCAGTCATTTTTAGCTCAGCTTGGAAGCAAAGCTTGTGTGATCATGGCATATGGCATTTCCTACCTCATTATTCTACAATCTATCTTCTGATATCAACCAAACTGAACGAGAAGTTAAGATTCAAAAGCATTCAGGTTTGTACAAATTTTATGCAAATAGAGAGGCAGGTGGAAGAAGAAGCTGACATTAATGCTCATCATTAATTTAGGAGCTTGGCCTGAAAATAGGAATCCACAGGAAACAGTGTCCTGCACTGGTCCCAGAAATGTTACTCATTCACTGCAGTAAAGGCAAGATTAAACAAAAAATTTTAATTAGACTATCAAAATTATTCTTTTGAGTTGGATCAATAACAAGATTTAACCAGAAAGAGAAAAAGATCTTCTGTGATAATGACAGGAGATAAAATAATCTGTCTTAAGGGAGGAAGAAAAAAAAAGAAAGAATGTAATTGGAGGAGAAAGAGGCCTGAACACTAATTCAGCACCAACTCTATCAAACATCTGAGTAACCAAAGTCAGAGGGGAGCAGCTCAGACACAGAGACTCTTCCAGGTTCTCCCTTACTTACAAAACCAGCAGCAGTGACAAAACAATTAAGTGGGATGAGCTCAGACCACATTTATTCAACAAATCAAAACAAGTGCTTTTTAGCTGACAATTAATAGGATTATTACCAGTAAGAATAAAACTCATACCACTTCAGGATCCAGTCAGCTGAGATTTCACTACACACTTTGTCATGGATTTTTTCTCCAATGATTGCAACTGTTGTCTGGGACTTCTGAGTTAAGAGTCCTGGCACAAACATCGTGGAACTTATTTTAAATTGACTAAATACAACTCCCTTTGTCTTTGCATTTATGTAATGTACACTGCTGAAACCAAGATTTTCTACATTTAACTGGTATTCTTCTCTTATTTGAGGATAAAAATAAATTGGTCCAACCTGCCCCTTCCTCCAGTGGTTATTGTGCACACAGAGACCTTAACCACCATCACATGGATAAGCAATGCCATCCCACAAAAGTCAAGGACAATGGTCAGGAATTGGTTTAGTGTCAAAGGGTTGGACTGGCAGTGTTTTAACAGCAGTAAAAATGGAGCTGCATCTTACTGTGTCTGAAATAGCCCATTATGAGAATGAGCATTTTCGGTGTGTTCCATAGCAGGAAATATTTTATCTGCTACAAAAACAACAGCCTCTGTAAATGATTAAACTCTCAAGCTTCTTTGCAGCATTTAACAGGCTGTGAACATTGTTTACAGTGTTGGATGTACAGCACCATCACTTTTATCCTCCAATGTAGCTACAAAGATGCAATGTAAATTAAATACCATCTTCTTTTCCTCTGCATCGTTGTTAAAATCTGTCACATGAGAAAAATTCGTTATAGAAATAATTACTTAGGACAGTGTACAGTTCAACATCAGCTTGTAGGAAGAACTACCTATTTCTTTCATGATGATCACCAGTAGGAAAGCTGAAAATGCCTGGATGAACAGTGTGGCATTTGAGGGGGTATTGGGGAAAGTGGCTTCAAAATACAGCCTGAGTCAAGGGAAGACCTGGGCTGGTGGGGTGGGTGAATTTTCAAACACAGGATGTGACTGAAGGGGAATGACTTCCCTGGCAGTGTTCAAGGCTAAGTTGGATGTGTCCTGAGCAACCTGGGCTAGTGGAAGGTGTCCCTGCCCATGGCAGGGGGTTGGAGCAAGATGATGTCTAAGGTCCCTTCCAACCAAACCATTCTGGGATTCCCTGATGACTTCCTGAACATGAGTATGACTCTTTGGACACCAAACCAGCAGCACTCCCATGGGAGGAACCTGCCCAGCTGGCACATGTCCTCTGTGTTAGCAAAGTGCTCTTTGATCAGGTGAGGTTTTAGTACCTGGAGATTTTGCCATTATGGACAATCACTTCCAGTTTGGATACACCCACAGGAATATCTTCCAGTCTAGACAGGACTCCCATTTTGACAAAGCTCATTTTCTGCTGTATGAAAAAGCTGTCAGGTCCTGATTTCCCTAAATTATTCTTTATCCCCCTATTTCAACACATGATCTATTTGTGAAACAATGAGTAATTTTATTTGTCATGAATCAATCCATATCACTCACATAGAAAGGCCACAACACAGACTGTGAGTAAAAATCCCAAACCACAAATATTTAAAAAGTGTAATCAAAACCTACAAAAAAATACCTACAAGAGGCTGTGACTAAGACAATAGGCAGAGATTCAAGCCCTCAGCTTCCTGCTCTCAGTGCTGGATGACACCAAGCTTGTCATTTGAGCATCCTGTGCCTGGTTCCCCATCTCTAAAACTAACACAACAGGCACTAAGATGCCACAAGTGTATGTGGAGAGATTATTTTGAAATATGCTTCCTTTTCCGCTGGTTTCCATGGAAAATTATAATTTTCCTCTGATAACAGTGCTTATTTTGGTAAGACAAGCAAGCTCTGGGAAAAACATGAGAATATTTAGACAACTGTCTTCTTTCTGTGCTGAGAAAGCAGAGCATGTGGAGTGCAGAGGGAAAAAGCAACAGCTCTGACAGGTGAGGCTGGGTAAGATTTGACTCAGCCATCCCTGGCCTGGCACATGCCAGTGAGGGGTGGAAAGACTCTCTCCCACCTCCCTGCTCCTCTACACTTGCATTGTGTCTGGCACTTGGCTTTCCTCACCTTAGATGAGCTGCTGGCAGCTCAGAGCACCCACCACTCCCCTGCACAATGTATTTCCAGCCATGCAGGAGGAGGTTCTCCTGCACACCAGTGATGGCAGCATGACTTTCCCTTCTCTAACATCTCCCATCACCACCATGGCACAGCATTTCCCCAGAGAGAGGCACCTGAGGGCTCAGCTGCATATTCCCAAGAGTTTAGCTCCTTCCCAGGAGCTTCACTCCTTCCCAGGAGCAGATCCATGCTGCCTTGCTTTAGCCATCTGCAGATGACACATTCAGTCAAAACTACTCAGACTTGCTCGTTGCTGAATGGAAAGGGCAACTTGACTCACCTGATGTAGAGACAACAATTTTAATGTGGGATGAACAATTCTATGGCAAAGTTTCCCCTCCACTGACTGGAGGTTAATTTTAGGCTGAGATTTAATTATTTAATTATTTGATATAGGTGATGTGGAACACAAAGCAGTTTTCTGACCCTTTTGGATCAGAGGTACAGTGTATTTTGGCTTTAAACTGAAAGAGGGTAAAGTTTAGATTGGATATGAGGAAAATTGTTGCCTGTGAGGGTGGGGAGGCCCTGGCACAGCTTGCCCAGAGAGGCTGTGGCTGCCCCATCCCTGGGAGTGTCCAAGGCCAGGTTGGATGAGACAACTAGGGAAAAGATTATTCCATTAGATGTACAAAGCCAGGTAATTGAAAAAGTTAAATTGTAAAGACACATCATGGCAGACACACAGTGCTATTGGAAAAAACAGTCTTGAGTTCTGGTACAGGAGTGCTAAAACTGTCTTTAAACGACATGTAATGAAGAAGGAGCAGGAATGTTATTACTATTATGAGTACAGCATTTGCTGAGAAAGCAAGAAGACAAGAGCAGCTGCATTTAGTAAAGTTATTGGCCAGCAAATCCAATGACACATTCATGGAGACCTTGGCAGGTCTCTGTATGTTAAGGAGACATATCCCTCTCTTGTCTGTCCATCTGTATTTCCCCAGATCTTGCTTCATTCTCCTTTCAAAGTATGGGTCATTCAATTTAGGAACACCCATCAATCATCAGATAGTGGTAGATCCATGGTAAGAAGTTCTAACCGCAGCTAAATCCAGTAATATGCTACACTTCTCATTTAGTGTGGCAGTTGCATGCCCCTGAAAATTGATTAATTACACTGATTAATTACATTGATTAATTAAACTGATTAATTACAATTTTAATAATATATATTTTAATATATATTACAAGTATTTTTAATATGTATTTTCAGGGCAACAGGCAGAGCAAACAGGCTTTTTGGAGGCAGAGGACCTTAAAGACAGGAAAATATCCAAGCATTTAGCCTGCAAATTAGATCACAAAAACTACTACTGGTTTGAATTCTCTGAGCTTTTGCTCTGTCACTGCTCAGACAAGAGTCTGAGAGTTACCAATAGGAGACAAAGGGACTTTGCAAAGTGTCCCCTTTAGCAGCAGAGGCCTGCTAAAGGGCCCTGGGCAGGGCACTGCCACATCCCCATGGCTGCACAGCACTGTTCCCCTCCCTGGCATTTAACTCAGAGAAGCACCCACCTGAATCACAGGGGGCTGTCTGCTCAGAGAGAGAGATGACATTTCCGTGGAACCAAATAAACCCAGGAATGGCAGATGGTGTGTGTGTGTGCAGGGAGGGAGGTGGGAAAGGAGAGCATGGTTTAAAAAAAGTACCTGCCCCAAATAAAGTGCAAACTACAAGGGGAAGAAGAACGGGAAAAGGAAAGGGAAAGGGAAAGGGGAAGGGGAAGGGAAAGGGAAAGGGAAAGGGAAAGGGAAAGGGAAAGGGAAAGGG
>JAJPCS010000146.1:687009-764392 GCA_021164005.1 Willisornis vidua nigrigula
GAAAGGGAAAGGGAAAGGGAAAGGGAAAGGGAAAGGGAAAGGGAAAGAACTCTGACAAAGATAAAGGGAAAACACTGGAGTGTAATCACTTTGACTAGGGTGCAATTCTGTGGATCCAGACATCAAAAGCAGAAGCAGAGAGCCACATGGAATGGCCTGCCCAGGGACTGTGTTCATGGTGGTTCATACCCAACTGAGAAAGTGTGCATGAGCTAAACTCTCCTGAAAACCTCCTTGCAGCTTTGCAGCTAAGCCTTCAGCAGGACATGTCCCAGCTGATGAGCCCACAGGCAACAGTCACAGATGACACATGTCTGGTGAAAGCAGACACATCCCCTTCCTCTCTGTCTGTTTAAACACCCACACACATCTAAGCAAATGAACCCCATTGTCTGTCCTAATGTCCACACTACACTCAAGACTACTGACAGCATTCAGTATGTGGATTTTTTTTTTACATCTTACATAATCACAGTAAATCCATCGGTGGCTTCAAGATCACCATAGAAACAGGCTGACGACTCAGCACAGGAGGAAGAATCCCTGGTCTCAGCTTGGAAAAGATACTGATGTGCCTGGTCCAGCACCCAGAGTTCCCTCCCTCATTTCCAGCAGCACAGACTCCTGGGGCTCAGTTGCTCTCACCTCTTGGCTGCAGGAGTGGACAGAGGGTTTCCTACTCCACAAGACACAAAAATGTTTTCTACTAAAGCAAATGAGACATTTAGGCTCTATTGCAAATTAAAGATCACAAAATTGAAATAGCTGCCTAGCTATTTCTGAAAAAAAAAAAAAAGAAAGCAAAAAAGAGAGACTGCTTTAACTATCTGAATTACACTGGGGTTCCTGTGCATGGGAAGGTGCAGTGGTTGCTGCCAACACCTCATGTTCGGTGCTTCCTGTTATGTCTTCAAATGACCCTGGCCATGCAAATACAGAGAAATCACACAAATTATGAGGCCTGAGGCTAGAATGGGTCTGCTGAAGGGGGAAAAGGGGAAAAGAAAGGCTTAGTGTTATTTGATGGGATATGTACTTACTAGGGACTTCTTACAGCCCCTCCATTTCTTCAATTTTGGTGTCAAACTAGAAGAGTTTACATGGGCTTTGCTCTTTTCTGAAGTATCTCCCAAGACAAGGACCCACTTTTCAGTAGCCTTTACATCATGTGAAGTAGGGAATGTGTGAATTTCCATGTAATTCCTCAAATTAATACACAACAAACATACTGATTGAATTAACAATTCATAAGAACTAATTGTACTTGAATGCAAAAGTATTCAGCTGTTGCCCTGCTCATTGACCTGAAAGGATATTCCTCAGCTTAAAGTGTTTCTCTAAATTTTGACCTGATGACAGCAAATCTTTTAATCACTTTCTCACAATTTTGTGACTTCAACTTAAAACCATTACAGTTCTTCAAAAAGAATTGACATTTAGTCAAACAAAATGATGAATTTCTTTGCACTGCAGTAGCACTCCAATGCTCAATTCATCTCAAGCTTAAAGATTTCTTAGCCAAAACTTGTCCCAAAGTGAATTCAGTTTAAATATGTATTTACTCAGTACTTATGTCTCAGTACAATTTAAACTCTAGTGAAATACAGAAATATATTAATGGGTAGTACTAAGTACTAAAACACAGTAAAATCCATTTTGTTTCATGTTATTTTCCATGTTTCAATGTGCAGTCACAAGCTCAGTTTAAATATATTCACAGTGCTATCCTTGAAATGTTTATTTTCTGTACATTTAGTTCTGTAGTCCCAAATTTAAGGATATTTTAGAATAATTATTAATCCACAATGTTAACTACAATAAAGGTCCACAGAATTCTTCAAGTTTTTTCCCACATTCTTCTATTATATCTTATGATAATCATTCTTGGGTATTAGGAAGTATTCCTTTTCCCAAGGAGCTGCCTATCACTGTAACAGGCTGCAGTGGTGGAGTCACCATCTCTGGGTGGGTTTTAAGACTTGTAGATGTGGCACTTGGGAACTTGGTTACGTGGTGGCCTTGGCAGTGCTGGGGAACAGCTGTACTGCATTGGTCTTTCCAGCCTAATTAACTCTGTTTCTATGCTGACTGCACTTGATACATTACAGTAATAATGCAAACATAGCAGTATTATTGACTTATATTTTTGCTATGTTTGATTTCTTCTAGTGAACTAAAGTCTTTCAAATTTTCTATAATAATTCATCCCTACAAGGTAAGAACTCTGATTCTTGCCCAATGAAGCTGTGCAGTGTCCAGATTTCCCACACAGAAATCAATCGGATTTCCCTGGCAAAGGGAGGTCACTGGTCAGTCACTAGACTTGCCCATTCTGTGTGTTGCTGATGGTTCACCAGCCCTTTGTTCACTTGAGTGTTTTATTCTGTTATTCCTGGGGCTTTGGAAGGAAAGGTTGGGCTCACCTCTGTGTTTGAGTTTCCCACTGATATGTGATAGAGTCAATGTGAGTTTGCTGGTGAATTCACTGCCCATTATTCCCAACTGCCCTAGAAATACAAAGCAAGCTGAAGTCATGAGAAATCATCTCTCCTTATGAACCATTCCTACACATGGCCATGCTGAAGGACAGCTAATACTACTACTTCTTCATTTCATACTGCAAGGATTATTTAGAAGTTAACACTACACTCAAACCAGGCAGACCCCCCTGGGTCTCTGAGCAAGCCTGCACAGGGCTCCCCTCTGTCTGTGGAAGAGTGAACAGGATCCAGAGCTGCAGGTCCACAGGCATGGTGGGATAAATTCTGAGAGCCATCAATACTTACCCACTTCCAAGAGCTGCAAGCCTGGTGTCCTAGTTCAGCAGGTGGGACCAGTTTATCCCTGTGTGGGTGTGACCAAAGCTGTGCATTCTAAACCCTCTGGGCCATTGCCCAGCAACTGCTCCCAATGGCCCATTGGCAGCAGCTGCCCAGGGCACACCTGAGCCCTCAGGCTGTAAGATGGGTGTGAATGAAGCCTGGGAGAGGAGCTGGGAGAACTCCCCTCCAGGAAGTTGTTGGCACCTCCACACCCACCTGAGGGCTCAGCTCTGCTCATGGGCCATCAATGATTCCAAAATCCCCCCTGACTCCCAGAGTCAGATCCCCCAGTGTGGAACTCCCTACCCTGGGGGAGGCACTGGGGGCTCCCACCTGCACCTGAGGGGAGAGAATCTTGGAGATTGGGGACTTCTGGGACCACTCATTGGATCCAGAGGAGGAGCAGAACCTCGACAGGAGGAGACCACCACTCTGGCCCAGACTGTGCCATCATCTGCACCAACAGGTTTTTACCTTCCTTTTTCTTTGGACTCGGGGGAACCACATGGGGCTCAGCACAGGGCCACCAAACTCCCCTGTGTTTGTGCCCTAGGGGGTGGGTTAGACTGCTGGGTTTGTGGGTTAAACCCAATTTCTCTTTGTGCCATTGCATTTATTGTAATATTGTTATTAAATTGTAACTGACTTATAATCTCTTTGGTGTTGGGTTCATTTCTCCTGCCAGTTTACCTTTAAATCAGCACATCTGACCTGAGCACTTTAGAACCACGTGGTTTAGCAATCAAACATACATTTCACTGCTGCAATAAGTAATCCTTAGGAAGGTGCAAAAGTTAAACTACTCCAGTTATGAGAACAGCAACAAGGCCATCAATCAGATAAAACTCACTGCAGCAAAACCCCAATGTCCATGAACCATTCAGAACCGTGTTGATTTTTGCTTTTTGCCTTTAGATTTTTATAATATTAAACAAACTAAAGCAGCCATGTGAACATGAAAATATGCTGGTCATTGTTCAGTCACAGCACAAGGAACAACTGCATTTTTGACAGGACAAAACACTTGCAACTGGATGACACACACGGAGCTTCTGTAAGAAACAATCTCCTTTTTGGAGGGTGTAGAGATGTGGAAAAATCAGTGAGAATATGATAAAAGGGGAGTGGGGTGGAAGAGGAATAGTTCAGAAGTAATGACAACTTGCATTATGTTTCATCCAGAGAAAAATGGAAAAAAGTATTTGCTGATACTTGTGACAAACAGCTCCTGTTCCATTCATTCCTCTACATTCTACATTCACCTACACTCAATTTGTTTTCTATATATGTCCTCATAGACATGACTATAAATACTATTACTGGACTTAAAAACTGCACAAGTCCTAGCCAAAGAACAGCAGTAATGCTCAGCTATAATGTTCAGCTCTCACCCTATTTGGCTGCCAACTTCATAAATTGACAATCTGTACTTTAATGAAGAACTTCTTCAATTTATCTCACTTTGCCTGCCATCAATTACACTGAATTATGACTGATTCTTGCAATACAGACCAATTTTTTTCTTCTTTCTTTCCATTTAAGACAGGGCTTGCAAGGGCTGCTCACAGGCAATTCAAAACATAACATTAGCCTTCTCTCCTATGTGTCTTTGCAGAATTATTTCTGTATTTTTTAGTGTGGAATTCACGTTCCAAACAAAGGCTCGTGACTGTCACTTGCAATAAAATCTTAACTTTCTCTGCATTGCTTTCCATTCCCTAATGAACTGAAGATCTAATTTTTGGTTTTTTCCAGTGTTGATGTATTATGGAGAGATTTTCACTTTGCTGGTTTACCAGTGACAATGAGAATTTTCTTTTTCTCAGAGGAGCAGGAAAGTTTAAAGCTCAGAAGCATGAGAGGTTTGGATTGTTGTTGCCAGCACACATTACCTTTAAATTTATGCAAGCCAAATCTCATATGCCAAGTTTTCAAAATTAATCTAGAGTCTTTCACAATCCCCTGCGGTTTGCACAAACTGAAAAGTTTATGGGCCAAACTGCTGAAAAAATGCCTCTGGATTTGTTTTCAGCTCTGGCACATTCCAAAAAGTATCTGCAGACACCAACCATTGTGTTTCAAGTTCAGTGTGCCCATCCTCCTGTGTGTGTGATAACCCTGAGCAGCCACAGAGCCTTAACTGAGCCTTGGCAAGCTAAGCCCCCTCAAGTGTGACAGGATTCTGCACAGCACAGGCATCCCTCAGAGTTCAGGAAGGTATGACAACAATAAAGCAACTGTTCCACTGACATCAGCAGGTTCTCTCACATCTTCTATTTGAAGGAACTCCTTTTGAAAAGGTTTTGTTTTCTCAGTCTTGAGATATGCCCATGCTGCACAGTGGGAGAGTCAAGGAGTGTGCACAACACCACAGCCCTTGACCATTCAACCAACTGATTTATAGAATCACAGAATCATCAAGGTTGGAAAGGATCCCTGAAATCAGAAAGTCCAACCATCAGCCCAGCAGCACCACCATGTTCCCCATTAAGCCATGTCCTCACATCCCACAGCCACAGGTTTTCTGAACACTTCCAGGAATGGTGACTCCACCATGGCCCTGTACAACCTGTTCCAATTCCTGACCACTCATTTGGTGAAGAATTTTTCCGACTATCCAGTCTAAACCTCCTCTGATGAAACTTGAGGCCATGCCCTCTCCTCCTGTCCCTGTGCCCTGGAGCAGAGTCCGACCCCCTGTCCCGGCTCCCCCCTCCTGGCAGGGATTGCAGAGCCAGAAGGTGACCCCTGAGCCTCCTTTTCTCCAGGCTGAGCCCCCCCAGCTCCTTCAGCCCCTCCTGCTGCTCCAGCCCCTTCCCAGCTCCATTCCCTGCCTTGCACATGCTCCAGCCCCTCAGGGTCTCTCCTGTCAGGAGTGCCCAGAACTGGCACAGCCCTCGAGGGGTCCCAGCAGTGCCAGCACAGGGACAGGCACTGCCCTGTGGCTGTGACACCCCATGGCTGGCACAGCCCAGGATGCCACTGACTTTCTTGCCCACCTGGGCTCATGTTCAGAGTCAGCAGCTCATTGTCCTTGTCCCTCCTAGAGCTGTTCCAACAACCTGTTGTTTGGGAGTCAGAGGATGGTGCCAGTCCCTGTTCAGTGGTGCCCAGTGACAGCATGAGGAGAAATGGCCACAAATGAAAACACAGAAAATTCCACCTCAACATCAAGAAGAACTTTCCATGAAGGGTGGGAGAGTTCTGGAACAGGCTTCCCAGTGAGGTTGTGGAGTGTCCCTCTCTGGAGACATTCCAAACCCACCTGGACATGTTCTTGTGTCCCTGCTGCAGGTGACCCTGCCTTGGCAGTGATACTGGACTGGATGATCTCGAGGTCCCTTCCAATCCCAGCTATTCTGGGGGTCTGTGACCTCTCCCCAGTGCCTTAGCAAACTGAGGTTTTATTTTACTTATGGATCACTGCCAGAAGGTGGTGTGGGCAGGACTGTGTGTGGTGTAAGACCCTCTGCCCTGCATAGTCCTCCAATATGATCTGGAAACCACAGCACAGGCAGCGAGTGCTCTTGGGGTTGTGCTGTAAAACACCCTACCAGATTCCAGCATGCATCTTGCAGTGTTACAGACACTGAATAGAAACTCGCAAAATAACAATTAAAATTAGCTTGGAACCACATGGGGAGAGCCAGGGCGGGATTCAGTGCAGTGTGGACATGGACAGTTTTCTGTAGAGGCTTCATCCCCTACACAGCACAGAGGCAAACCAGCCTGACAGCCCAATTCAGGAATCAGTCCCTCATCCATTATAATTTGCTACAGTTAGTATCTGCACAGAAACATCTTTCTAAAAATGTTAAAAAACCCTGATATTTTATAAAACCTCCCTTGGAAAAAAAAAGAATCATTTTCCCATGATAAAGAAATAATCAAAATAATTCCTTCAGAAATTCTTTTAAGACTGAAAATAGAATTTGACAGTGACTCAAGAGAATGTATTTTGACATTTATGTAAGTGTTGAGCATTTATCTCTTGATACACATTAGAGATTACAAGCACTCTCCTAAACAAAGGCATGTCTTTATATATAGGAAAGTTGCAGTCCTCTTTTAATTTGCAGTGTTACAACTTTTAGATGAGAAGAATAAAAACTATTTCAGCTATTTAAACTCCCATGAAAGTCAAGAAGCTTTGCCAGTTTTAGATGAGGAATCAGTTGAATTTTATTTTGTCCAACACCTTCCCCAAGGCATGTAGTTCACACTGCTCACTGTCCCTCATTAAGGCCAGCATCACCCTCCTGGTCGGCTGCTTGAGCATTTTCTCCCAGTGTGGTCCAGCTCCTCCAACAAGGAGAACTACAAAATATAAGGACTGAATAAGGGCAGCAGAGAAAGGGTTATTGCAATAAGCCTTGCACTCAGTTGTTTACAGTCAGACATAAAACCTGAATGAAAGGCAGTCACAGTTATGGTTTCCTCTGACACATTATGGATTTCTAACTCCTTTTCTACCACTTGCTTCTTGTAATACTGTTTACAGTTAGCATCAGAAAACTGTGGTGCTGTTCAGTGTTGACTTGACTGACATTTTGCTCTGAGTCTGCCCATTGTTCTGTCCAATATGGATTCTGAAGTTGAGTACAGAAAGAATGGTAATGGGTGAGCCAGTCCCTGAACATTCACTGCTCAGGCATTGCAGTTCCCCCAAACCTGTTACCAGTCTCATGACACCTCACTTTGCCTCACCTGTGTGTTTGCTGTTATCTCCATTCCTTCTGATGATACAGATCATTTCTTAAATAAATCTAACAGTGAACTTGTAATTTGAATAATGTAAGAATAGCACTCTGCAGGGTAGGATTTGCACAGGGGTTTTATGCAAATAACTGTAAGTATTTAAGCCTTCCAAACACTCACACATTTTAGGTTCCTGGTTTTTTTCACTTAATGAATATTCTCTCCTGGACTATTTAGAGATCACCTACAAGCATCTTTGTTTACAGAGTGAGTTAATTAATGCAGCTAATACAGCAGGGCATGGGGTGAAGCTTCTTTTATCTGCTCCAAATGCATACAAGAGTCTGCTAGTGTTGAAAATCAAAGCAAAGTAGCTCAAGTTCATGAAGCTTTCAAATGAACCTGTAGCAAATTTTCAGTGAACTTAGACAGACATAGCATTCCCCCTTAAGCAATGTGAAAGCAGACACTCTCAATCCCTTCAAACTACTGCTAGGTGAATAAGTAATTTTTGAAGTTCACCTGTAGTTAGGAATTCTGGGTTAACATAAAAAAAACCACCAAAACAAACCACACTGAAAAGAGCAGGTTAGCCAATCCCCCCCAAGCCCTGATTTATTTCAACTCCATGCATTTTATTAACAGCAATAAAAGTTTGGAAAGGCCAACAATCTCCATAGCACTAATGACATCTGGGTCATGAAGAAAGCCCTGGTTCAAAGGTTGAGGAGCAAGGATTTAACCACTGGTCTGCTGCTTCCCAGACCAGTCCCTACATCCCTGGCTGAAGTTTAGCTGGGCTTCCCATCCCTCTTGGCAAAGGTGCTCAAGATTAAGCTGCATGAACAGCTGTGGAAATGACTGCACTGTAGGACACTCAGCACCCCCAATTAGGAGACATATCTTGATTGCAGCCCCTGCTCCACTGACTAATCCTCTACAGATATTTAGAGCAATTGGTAAACAAACAAAGAAGTCACGACATCAGGGGAATTTGCAGTGAGTATTTATAGCTCAGTATGATACACAGAGCTAAATTAGAGAAAATAGTATTGATCACTGACTCATTCAGGGCTTTATTCCACAAACCCAGCACCAGACACTGGGAACTCATTAACAGGGCTTTTCTTAAGGCTCTCTGTCACTTGCTGCAGTGCAGCTCGTTTGTAGGGAGGGTGATACACACCTGAGATACACTGAGATAAGCAGCACAAGCCGGAAATGCAGCTTTGCACTTCTTCCTCTGCTGCCTCTCTGAACACTGGCACCTGTTAGTTCTGGAGGAGCAGCTTTGGGAGAATATGGGGATGGAGTGCAGCAAAATGACTGGGAGGAGCCTTCAGCTGCAGAATGCTGCCTGACAGACCAGCAACACCTCCTAGAACTCCAATCCAAAGAATCCCATTAATTTCTGTGACAGAAACTTCCACAGCTAAGGTTTTCCTTGGCTTGACAGTCCAATGAAGGTGTGAGGAGACCTCCAGAATAGTCCAACAAAACATTCCCTTTAAAGAGGCACAGGCAAAAATCCCATGCTGGCTTTAAAAACTCCCTTCATATGCAAATAAAAAGGAGGAATATTTCCATAATGCTGCAGGCCATACAGTGTCTCCAGTTATGGGAAATTCATTTTGAAGAACGTGGATTGTAGGCAGCCAACCAAAGCCACATATAGAAACATTTGATGTAAATCTGGGCCGCAAGACCCAATATTCTATAAGAATAAGAAAGCTCAACAGTTTTTTAGCTGAGTATAGTGAAAAAAAACCCCAAGACAAATGAGGTGCTGATACTGAAAACTCAAGAAGTACCCTCATTGATTTATTTATAAGACAAAATGGCATCTAAAGGACAGCCCAGCTGTCATTTGCTGAGGATGGGAAAAACACCTTTTTTAGGGTTTTGTCCATTGTGAATAAAAACTTCACCTACATCTGTCCTTAACTCACATCTTCAGCTGCAGGGAGGGCAGCACCAGGATCAGCTCCCTTGCAGCCTGTGGTATTTGCTGTCATTGAAACCTCTCCTGAGAGTCCTTTACAGAAGTGGAGAGCAAGCCAAGGATGTTCATATTAAATACAGAATGGCAAAGCCCTTTCAGAAACCAGTGAATGAATGAACAAGTAAGCCAATGACTTGTTATGGTAAACACAGAATTTTTGAACACTGAAGGCTTACCCTGAAAGCAATTCCAACAGAAATATTTTTTTTACTGCTACAGCTCATCCTAATCTCAAAAATAATCAAAAGGAGGCGAACAGTGTTGGAAACTGAAACCAATTTTTACAAACCCTCACAGATGTCTAAACATAGTGCCTTATGGCAACTGCAGAATCAAGTTGTTTTTTCTTTTCCTTTTTTTTTTTTTGACTGATTGTGAGTGGACATTACCTTCATTAATCCCATACTGGTTTTTGGGATAGTGATTCACCATCTATCCCACTATCAGTAGCTATAAGCAAAATTCTGCTTATTTAAAGTCTCTGATTCCAGTGCACTAAAATGCCTAATATTTGGCCTAATGACTTTTAGTCCTACAGGGAATCAGTAGGTGTTCCTTCACAGTATCTCAATTACTAAATTCTGTTTATCTACACAGAAACAGTATGGGTTCAGAGTGTACTGTCGTTTCACTACCCAAACCCCCAGCTTAAACTAAGCAAAATAATGGTCAGTGAACTAAAAGCCATGTAGACCACTGTGGTGCATGTTCCCCACCCTGCAGCCTCCACTGGTGAGATGGGCAGCACACACAGACCCAGAGCACGCCTGGATGTAACCCACCAAAACCCCCAGGAGTGTCTGAAATTCTGACTTTTCTAGAAAGGAGAACATGTTGTATCCTTTGCCCAATTGCCACTGCTAACATGGTTTTTTGTGGCATAGAGATGCTGCAATTGCTCTGAACCTCATTCAGCAGAGCACCCCAAAAGGCACTGAGAGCCCTGGGGGCCCTGAGCCCTAAAGGACAGCAGAACACAAGGCTAATTTTATTGCCATTAGCCCCTGAAAGCAGTTAGCTTTCCCAGGGAAACAATAGGCCTTTTCTTGCATTTAATATTTAAAATGTGATTTAAGTTTTAATAATTAATGCCAGGCTGCTTTTAATTTCTATCAGTGAAAGCATATGCTGCAGTCTGCTCCATTTCCAGTGGGAAGCAAACCGTGGGCACTGTAGTCTTTTGTTATTAAAGCATTACAGTAGCAGCATGAGTCTGTGCAGATGTTAATTTGTCATAATTTTCTTGTAGGATAATATTTACAGTATTGCAGAGTGTATGTGTGTGATCAGCATTTTGTACCCACTTGGCAGCTTTATCTGAACATCTGCTTTTGTGGCTTGTGTTCCCAAGGGCCTGGCTCTCTCTGTTGGTGTGGCGTGGGGACTATCACTGCTGCTGGGATGGATCTGCCACACCAGAACCTTCCAGGGTTTGTTCCTTGTGACAGAAAACTCAGAGGGCAGCAAAGCCTTTGGGCAAGCCAAGAGTGCCAAGATCTTTAGTTAATTATGATCACTGTTATTTAAAAAAAACCCCACTTTAAGATGTATCAAAGCAGTATCCTAGAAAAGGAGTTCATGGAGGGAAGGAAGGTGAAGGAAGAGAAATTGTTGAGTCACAAAGAGATGAAGTTGATGGCTCTGCTACATCATACTCTGGTTTTCCTCTGCTCCCTCTTTTCTGAAATCCAGTGGAGCACAGCCACTAAAAGAACAGAAAAGTTGATACAGGAAAAAAAATAAAGTGGAAAAAAAATAAAATTTAAAAACCAAACTGTACAGATAAAGTGGCCAAGGGAAAATGACTAAAAAATCCCACAGCTATTAGAAACATTTAGCAATTTTAATATGCCATAAAAGAAACTGGCAAAATACATCTCAAAGAGTATAAAAGAGAAAAAAGAACAATGCATGCAGCACTATCATAAAAAGTGAAACAAAAATGTTCACTTTAACAACTACTTTTATACTTTCACAAAAGAGAGTCAAAGGATGCAATCACATGGATTTTCGAACAAGCTGTTTCCATGTATACATAATGTAGCTGAAAATTAGTGTCTCTGCATCTGAAAGGCTGGAATATTGGAGTTTGAAAAGCCACTTGGCCCACGCCCCTGCTTTGAGACTGGACCAACCACAATCAAAGTGACACCTGGGGAATGTTGTTTATCTTGTTGCTAAAAGTTTTGCTGAAGACTTTTTCCTCAATGAAGAAATACCGAAGGTCTTCCCAACTGCCTTTCAAGCCTACTCCAGTGTTACACTACTCCTTGCCACTCAAAGCTTTTCCCCCCACATCAAACTTGTACCACATTTGCTGGGTTTTAAACCCTTGATTAGTAACCTGACATGCCGTGGGCACTGAGAGGAGACGATGCCATTTGCAGGAAGCTCTTACATCCTTGTGACTTATAATGGCTTTTGCCAGCCCCCTCCTGACTAAACAAACCCCTCTTCTGGACTTGCCACTGTTCTACTCTTCTCCTGTTTTTTCCCAGTGCCCAAACCAGGGCTGATGTCCCTGATGTCCCACCAATCCCTTGAGCAGCACAGAAAGGTCTCATCGCTCGCTGTGCAGATTGTGCCATCCTGGCTGAGCACTCCATTGGGATATTTGCCTCTCCAAGGAAAGGCAGACATTGCTGAGTTTATGATTCATTATACCCTCCAAATTATTTTCTATGTATTTGTAGCTAGCTGGTTTTCCTCTCATCTGACTTTGAGCAGGTGTTCACTCCTGCCCAGGTGTAATAGCTTACACTTCATACTGAATCCTATTCTCTTTTAAGACCAGACAGTTTTTCAAACATGTTGACTTCCTTTTAGTCTTGTATTTTTTTGTAAGATCAAGGGGTATAATCCTGTATCCATTTAAATCAGTATCATCTGCCACTGTATAACAGTGTATTCCAGCATACCATCATTTAGGAGGAAGATCCAAAATGACTTTGAAGGAATCATGGTTATTAAGAGGCCCTTCATTTTAGAAAAGAGCCACAGACAGCTCCTCCAAGTATGGACAGTCTATCCGTCTATTACTAACTTATTTATATTCCTTCATTCTCCTTATGGGAATGCCAAATGCAAAAGCTTCATCTCTGCTGGCATCTAAGCATCTCTCTGCTATTCCTCCAGGAAAGCCTTGTTCATTGCCATTGGCACAATTCAGATTGATGTGATTTCGTTTGCATTTAATTTTGACAAAACTATGCCACCTCTTACTGATCACTAATCAGAGGTTAATTGTCTCAAACAATTGCTTTATTTAGGCCAGTACCTTTCCTCCTGCTCATCCATTCCCTTTGTCTATGTCAGTCACTAAACTACCAACACAGGTGTTTACTGGATCCCGCTCATCCCGGTTAAGATTTCAAATACACTTCCTAATGGATCTGAGATTAATGGTGGGGTAGCTCTAATGGTGGGTGGTTGGCCCCCTTTGCAGAACCAATGGGTGTTTCTCTCTCTGAAGCAAAGCTCTTCATGCTCAGGATGAAATACAATCCTGCATTTCTCGTTGTCCCACTGAACAGACTCCAAAATACCCCCCAGACTTCATAGCCCCCAAATAAACCAACCCAGCAGAGGACAAGGAAAATCAGCATAATCTCTAGAAACACTCCAATTTAATTGGAGGGACACACATTCTCCAGCCAAGACACTAATAAAGATTTTTTTCTTGTTGGAAACAAATAAATTTCTGAATTTGCCTTCAAAACAGGCAAGTTTACACAGTGACATTCAGCTGAGATAGAAATGTGTATGTAGGAAAACCTGTCCAGCAAATGCTTTGAGAAAAGTAAATAATCAAGTAATTGATTGTTTACAGAAAACTCTTATGTTGTCTGAGACAAAAAAAAAAAAAGGCGTTCCAGTGGCCAGAAAACACCAGAATATTTGGGAAGAAAAAAAGGAAGCAGCAGCAGATATTCTGCTCAGGGCTGCAGGAACCTGCAGAAACACATTCCTGACACCGCATCCATCGATGAAGTGATGAAGTGATGCTGGGAAATGTGAGTGGGAGGAAAATTCTGATAAACTTCCCAAAACTTTGACAAGATTATAGATTTGCTGAAAAACCAGCTGCCTCATGCCGTGGGAGTCTCTGTGCTGCTGAAGGGGTTTCTTGAGCTGACAAGGGGGAACTGAAGGGTCCCCCCCGGGTCCTGCAGTGCACAGCCCCAGACACACAGCACAACCACAGACCTGGCCCTGCCTCACTGAGCTGGAAGGGACTCTGGGGCTGATCAGGGGTTCATCTCCTGCCATTTGTATATCCTAACACAGCCTTGGAACAAATCCCCCTCCTCACACACCCAGCGAGGGAGAGGGAGTGCCCAAATCAAGTGTGGGAAAGCAGCTCCACAGCGTCGTTACCCAGAGCACGTCATCTTGGGAGACCACTTGATATGCAACTACATCACACACCATAGAACAAATCAGTAATTCCCATCTCTAAGAAATGTATCTCTAATCCAACATTCACCTCAATAAAGGATAATACTGACTCTACACACCTGTGAAGTCAATGTGCCATAAATCACTATTAGAGCTTTCCCTTTCAAAGAGAAAGAATATTTTATCTATGAATTAACTTCAGAGAAATGCAGACTTAATGGGTGAATCACAGTTATCTGTTAACTTCAAATAATTTCGAGTGTCAGGGATCCTTGAATATCTACAGTAATGTAAAAATTGACATCATATGCTGTAGAGAGTCATCTAATATTGACAGAGGGCTTGAAATACTTCTGTTTGAGTAGAAAGGTGAGAAGGTTGGTTGAATTATCTGAAGTAAGATGTAATGCTCAACCTTGTTACGGGTTTTGAAGCTCCCTTCATGCTGAGGAACAAACTTCTCTGTGCAGCCTCTTGCTCAGTTGAAATAACTGGAAGAAACTCACGCTAATTACCAGAGGTGAGCTTGGATCTCTGCTCCAGGAATAACATTCTGCTACTGCCACCACTGTCTGTGTGCCAGGTTTCTCTGCCCCTGACACCTGAGAGAGGCATGCTGGGCTCGCTGGCTTTGGAGGAGACACTGCCAAAGCCACAGGGAACCCTGCACTTCTGGAACACTGTGGGTTGGAGTTAAAAGCTTTCCCAAATAGCAGCACTGGCCTTCTATTCAGTGCAATTTAACAGCAAAATCCACAAAGCGTTCCCATGCAGTCTCCAGCAGGTGAAAATTCAGTATATAAAGGACTATGAAATACCACCTGCTTCCTGTATGTCAGACTAATACACACACATAGTTGGAAAAGAAAAATTCATAACCAAGTTTGTCTCTGGTGTTCTGAAACCTGTCACAGCACTGAAGGAAATAGCCAAACTCCTAGTTTTAGTTCAGCACATCACCTGTGCCACCAAACCTGAGATATGCAGAAAATACATGATGAAAATACCAGGAAAAACTCTCCAATCTCTGTTTTGGAAAGAAAAGCACCATGTGACAAACACAGGTACTAAGGGTAACTTTCCATCTACAGTAAATTACAGAGCAAAACACTGGGAGGAACAACAAACAAACATTTCAGCATTACACAGCTCCAGTTCAATGCCATTTGGAGCACGATGGTAACAATTTATTCTTGCAAAAATTATAAGGCTTTAAACCTGTATATCAGAGTCAGGGCAGTTTCAGCACAGCAACGTTGCCTCTGGCAGTTTTCTTAAGTGAGGAGAGGAAAAAGCTGCTCTCCCTCAGTTTTTTACAGCCAGTGAAATGAAACAAGAAATAGGGACAGGAGGAAAAGAACACATTTTCACGTTGTTCAGGTATGCTGTAGGTGAAAAGGGCTGTGCAGAATTGATCTATGCCCCCAGATGAGTCCTCTCTAAAGTCACAGGTAAGAATTAGCCATACAATGAGAGTGAAAATACATTAAGATATGTGGTCTTGAATGCATGAATAAATATGCCACACGAAACAGTTCAGATTTTTACAGTACATTATGACAAGGAATAAAATCAAATGTAGCAAAAGACCTTAAAAAGTTTAAGTCTGCTCAGGACCCAAAGCCTGAATGCAAAGATTTCCCCGGAGAGTCCTCACAACAGGCAGTAAATGCTGAATACATACAAAATGCCCAGTGTTTTGAGGATGAATTCTTGGGGTAGAACTCCAGGCTCGTGACTCAACCTGCTCCTTGTGGAGGAAAAGGTGCATTTAGAGGACATAAGATGGCACACATCAGAATATTTTCTTGACTCAGCAGGTTCAGCACCTTGACACAGGCACCTGGCACTGCCTCAGACCATCCCAGCTCCCAAGGCCAAAGGCATGGGGGGAGTTACTGCTCAGAGAGTTTTCTCTGTATGGATGCCCAGGGTTGGCATAGCACACCTCCTTCCTTTCTCTGGCACAGCCTTGTAGCAATGTTCTGTGCCTTCACTTTTTGTCACTTTAGTATCTTTCTTCACATTTCCTCCTTTGACACACAGTCATTTCTGGTGTAGACACAGTCATACTGCCAGAACAACACATCCACAAAACCAGCATAGAGACACCTAAGAGAATTTAGCATGTACAGTGCTGCATGCATCTATTTGGTGATTTATGATAACCACATTTCATAAGTGATGATCTTTTACCTCAATCGGTTTTCATGTTCTTTCAGAGCACAATCCACATACTCATTTCTGTATTTTCCTACTTCAGTATCCATCACAGGCAATGATTTCACCAGGCATTTGTCAAGTTACCTGACCTGAAAGACAATATTTCTGTAAGGTGCCATGATATAACACCTGAAAACCTCAGAAAAAAATTAATGAACAGTCTCTGTAGGGTACTATCCATCTTACAGATACACATCTCAGTTATAGAGAGCTCAATGGTGGGTTGAATTTCACTGAACACTCCCAGGTAAAAATATTTAGACATCTACCCCAAGCCAGTCATGAAAGTTCCCCCAAAAGCTGATAAAGGGAATGTATTTCCAAAGGTAATGACAATCCAAAATGCCTAACAGAGGGAGAGTGCACTACCTGCTGGGGGTCAATCAGGTTCTCCCTTTTAGGAAATTTCAGGAGACCCAAATGCAAGTTTATGCTTCATGCCTTATTTCTACATACTTAGACTGCAACCCTCATGGTCATTCTTCCAGGAAAGGCTTCAGTTTATGCAGGATACAGGAATGACAGGTACTGATCCCAAACCAGTTTACAAAGTTTTCCATTAAAATTCTTATGATGAAAAATTGTAGGCAAGAAACAACATTCTAAGGTGCAGCATGACTTGCAATTGTAAAGAATTCCACTTTTCCCACTGGATAAATGGGTGACTTGGCCTGTTGTCAGACGTGCAGATGTCAGCCTGACTATTACCCAGCTGTTCTGAGGTGTGCCAGCAGCAGGCAGGATGCCAGGATGCTTAATGGTGACATCCTCTACATGTGATACCTTTGAGGATGAGATGTTTGCTGGGAAGGGAGACACCATGCACATCTGTTCATCTACACTACAGAACAACAGGAGAAGTCATGATGGAGCTCGTGAATAACCAGAGAGCGCAACACAAACCTGTTCTGGATTTCCCAACTCTAATCAGACCCATCAGGATTGGTACCAAGGCCAGTACAAAAGAACCCAAAGCACAGAAGAGCCCCTGCTAAAGTACTTAATCACAGTTTGGAGCATTTTCTGACATATTCCACTTCAGCAGTACAGCATCATCCTCAGCCAGAGTCTGTCAATAAGTTTACTTGTGCTGGTTTAAAAGTAAACTGGAAGGAGAAGTGAATACAACACAAAAGAGATTATAAGTTAGTTAGAGTTTAATAAAAATATTACAATAAATGCAATGATACAAAGAGAAATTGGTTTTAACCCACAAACCCCAGAAGAATAACCCAGCCTCCTGGGGCACAAACACAGTGGGGGTTGTTGTCCCCTGTGCCAAGCCCCATGTGGTTCCCCCATGTCCAAAGGAAAAGGAAGGGACAAACCTGTTGGTGCAGATGATGGCACAGTCTGGTCGAGAGTGGTGGGCTCCTCTTGCTGGGGTTCTGCTCCTCCTCGGAATCCAGCAAATGGTCCCAGAAGTCTCCAAACCCCAAGATAATACACCCTCAGGTTCAGGTGGGAACACCCAGTGCCTCCCCCAGGGTAGGGAGTTCCACAATGTATGATCTGATTCTATGACGCAGGGGGTAATTTGGAATCATTGATGGCCCATGAGCAGAGCTGAGCCCTCAGGTGGGTGTGGAGGTGCCAAGGACTCCCTGCAGGGGAGTTCTCCCAGCTCCTCTGCCAGGCTTCTTTCCCAGTCAGGTCCCAGCCTGAGGGCTCAGGTGTGCCCTGGGCAGCTGCTGCCAATGGGCCATTGGGAACAGTTGCTGGGCAATGGCCCAGAGGGTTTAGAATGCACAGCTTTGGTCACACCCACACAGGGATAAACTGGTCCCACCTGCTGAACTAGGACAGTACTGTTCAAAAGTTTACTAGTTGTTTCCTTTCTACTAAATCAGATTCTTCCCTTCTACTCTTTTCTCCCTCGATTATTTTTGTTCATGATACTTTTGCAGTGTTAGAACACTTCAAATTTGCATAATAAATTTTATCTCCCTCCTATTCTTCTTCTAGAAGCTTTTCTGCCCTTATTATTCCCACATAACAATGAAACCATGACATGCCTCAAACTTTGAAAAAGGAATTTAAAGCATTCTGTACAGCTCATAAAATTTAACTCCGCTATGCACCTAAATCCTTGAACTTATGGGCCCCTCAGTGGGAGAGGCAAACAGAGTTGCTAAATATCATGGAATCACAGAGTGGTTTGGGTTGGAAGGGACATTAAAGATCACCCAGTCCCACCCCTGCCATGGGCAGGGACACCTCCCACCAGCCCAGGTTGCTCCAAGCCTTGTCCAACCTGGCCTGGGACACTCCCAGGGATGGGGCAGCCACAGCTTCTCTGCCCAACCTGTGCCAGGGCCTGCCCATCCTCACAACCAGGAATTCCTTCCCAATATCTCATCTAAACCTGCTCTCAAGTTTGAAGGCATTATGTTTTCCCAGGAAATAAAGGCTTAGTTGATATTGTTCCACGTAAGTAGAAAAATAATAGGCTGGAGCACATTTGTGGAGCAAGGCATTTGTCTATTTATTTGTCCATCTTATCCTTGCATCTAAAAGTAACATGGGGAGTTTGACCATCTGCTGGCAGCAAGTATTTGAACAAGACAAGGTTTTTCCCCCATCATATCTCACTACTTGCACACCTTTCTGTTGCCTTTTCCTCTTAACCAGGCTGCAGCCTGAAGTGTAAGGATAAAACTGGCACTACTTTCCAGACATTTTCAGGGGGTCTCATGCTATTTGGCAGTGCATGCAAAAACTCTGTGTCAGCTCCCAAGGAAGCCCTGTCTCCTCCAGAGGGCCTCTCCTGAAAGTTCTGTCTTCATTGCTCCAACACAACTCAGGTGCTGAAGGCGGAGGGAGGAAGAGGGATCAGACATACACTCATACTGCCCCAGCACTGGGCAAGGTAGGGGCTACCTGAGGTGGGAAGGTTTAACTGCAGGCATTGACCAACTACAGACAAGTGGAGCTGTCAGGGACCTACTGGAATGAAAGCTGCTGTTCCAGGTTGGTCTCTCTCATAGACATGAAGAGCAGAGAAGAAAGGTCTCAAAAACAGATGAGGAGCATTGCACAATCTCTGATGAGGAACCTAAAGGAAGTTTGTGTTCAGACTTTGTGATATGGAGTCATGTAAATTGTGACTCAAGTAATTTAATCTGCCTTATGTAACAGTCAACAATACATTGGTTGGTAATCAGATGAGGTTCTATTAAATATATGCAATGGAAAACTAAGTCCTTATTTTCCTTACATACATATATTTCTTACCTTTCTTAATTTAAAGTTTTTCCATTTTTAATGGAAGAACATTTTCAGTGTTCTTTCCTCCCTTACACATTGAGTTTTTTATCAGTTAATGTCAGTAACATGTAGCTGAGAGAAATTGGTGTGCTGCTCGTGAAGAAAATCTAACCTGAAATAGCTTTTCAGAGAGCTTGAGCAATGTCTTGGATTCGATTGATTTGAATACACAATTCACAAAGTCTTAAATTGCCTTTTTTATCTCCCATCCACACTGCACAAGCTACAAACATCTCCAGACACTCTGGCATTTGCTTAGACCCCGATGATAAAGCATGTGCTCCACCAAGAAACAACTGCCATTCCAGCATTCCACTTTCATTTCACATGCTCTGGAACACCAAGTTAACAGGAAAAAAACCCCAGGATTCAGAACACTCTTATAAATAGGTCAGGTCTGTGCCTTTTCATGAGCTGTGGTGGAAGCTGAATCCTAGAGAGGTGTCCCCCTGAAATGGTTCAGCCCCTATATCCTGCATTAAAAGGAAACTTTTAATTTCACAATTTCTGTTGTTTTAGCAGGACAGTAGGAACGAGCTAATACTTGAAGAATCCACACTAAAGCTGTGTAGAGTTTTAAAAGCCAAGCACACGCTAGACATAGCCTTAAGTAATTATGAAATTATTATGTTCTCTGGCCTTTATCATGAGCCAGGATTAAACTATTAATCTCATTCTGGGGTGCCTGGCTGGGATGTGATCACTTTTACATTTGGTACTTAGGATAGATGCCCCAGCCATGTCTGCAACATACCCATATTGCACCACACACAGCAGGTAAACAATTTATTCTTCATAGCTGCTGTCACACTGCTGCAATCATAACAACACAGAGACCCATTTACTAAATGGAGGGTGTGAGAGAAGGAATACAAACTCTGATAATGTAAATTTTGAGGGTGACATTGGAATGCCGATAACTTCACAACTCTAGATGGGTATGAACATTGTTCACCAAAACCAGAACCTTACACATGCTGGTTTTGTCTCTTTCCTGGTGTAAAGCTGTAGAAAACAGCTGAGTCAAACTCTCCACAATACTCAATGGCCCTCAGTATAAAAAGAAGAAAAAGCAATAAATAAGGAGCAAGACCTTTTGCAGAAAGTTTGTGCACCTCACTGAGGAGGATGATTCACTGACAGCTATTAAATCCAGTATCCTAAACACAGCCACCAGCTCCAGGACCCCACACAGTTCTGCTGACCAGAAACTAGAGAGAAGCCTCAGGAAAGGATCACTTCATACTTGCCCTGCCTCTTTTATTTATTTAAGGCTCTTCTGAGTATAGAGAGCCCCAGATAAAGCAAAAAAACCCAGCTCTACTCAGCTTGGAAGAAAAAAAACTCCATTGCCTCCTGATCTCCTCCCTTCTACGCATATTGCATTCACTCTAAAATTGCAAAGGAAAAACATATCTAAGATTAGGTGATGTGAATTAAATCCCATCATATCACAACTTAACAAGTCTAATTCTTTTTCAGATCAAAGCTCTCGTGTATATGCACAGAAAAGGCACTCCTGGCATTTACTGGGATCTATTCAAATTTTCCAGGAGTATTTTGTCTGACAGATACATTATAATTAATCAGAATAGACTGCAATAATAAGAGACCTCAGTCCTATACAGCAACCACAACTTTTCCAGGCATTTTCAAGCTCTTTCCCATGAGCTGTTTTTGATGGTGGCACAGTGCATGAGGGAAGTGTCCCATCTGAAGAGTGAGTTTTGCCCACAGTTAATATCTGTGAAACCTACATTGGCTCTGGGTGATTTCCCCCTGATTTTAAAGTCAAGAAGAGCTGTGTCCTTTCCCAGCTGGGAGCTCTGTCATGCAATGTGACTATTTTTAGACCAACACTGAATCACCAGCAGGAGGACAAGACAAAATGCTGAAGCACACATTCCAGGTAGTTGAACTATAAAAAAATTTCTATTCAGTAGTTTGGCTATTTCTGGGAGAAATGAACCACATAAGCAGCAGGTGCATATGCTAATAGAACGACTTCATGTTTTAATTAAGCCATATTTCCCTACAGAGTAATTACATATGTTGTTTACTCAACTTTTAAAAAGACTGTTAAAAACCCCTGTAATCACATTCATTCTCTGGCTAAAAATCAAAGATCACAAGAACTTAAAAGGTGGAAAAGGAGTAGTGAACACACTCACTAGATCCCCATGAACACTTGCTACACACAATTCTGTGTAGGAGATTCCATAACAGATGGTGTTATCTGAGGTCCTATCAAAATCTGTCTTGTCTGATTCTACTGAGTGTAATGTGTGAGGAGATATTTTGCATTGACTGCCATGGAGGTAAGAAAACTCAGAGTTTAGAGGTTTAGATTAGATATTAGGAAACACTTCCTCACAGAAAGCCTTGTGAAGCATTGGAAGTGACTACCCAGGGCAGTGATGGAGTCCCCATCCCTGGAAGTGTTCAAAAAACATGTGGATGTGGCACCTGGGACATGGATTGGCAGTGAATGTAGTGGTGGTGCTGGCTGATGGTTGGAGTTGATGATCTTGAAGGTCTTCTCTAACATTAACAATTCTATGATTCTAATCTAACCCAATAGCTACTGCAAAGTGCCATTAGAAATAGAGATTGCAGAACCTACAGAAGAAGATAAATTTAGTGATATATCCACTTTCTAAGCTTAAGACACCAATACAGAATTTGCCTCAATGACAAGGGAGGTCTCATACCAGACGAGATCTGCTGCTGCACAAGTGGCCTCACTCCTGCCCAAGTTCCCCCCAGCTACAGCTGCTATTGCCATTATTCTGCCCTAGTGAGGCCCTGGCACAGGTTGGACAGAGAAGCTGTGGCTGCCCCATCCCTGGAAGGGTCCAAGGCCAGGTTGGACAGGGCTTGGAGCAACCTGGGATAGTGGAAGGTGTCCCTGCCCATGGCAGGGGTGGAGCAAGATGAGCTTTAAGGTCCCTTCCAACCCAAACCATTCCACGACTCTGTGATTTTCTGCTGTGAAAAACCTTTACTATATGGACAATATTAAAGTTAATATTACAGCAGTGAAGATAATAATGCAACCAAAACCCACTTGCTGTTCCTTAGGTATATTCACAGATTCATGCCCGGGCTTGGCCTATGCCCTCCAGTTGGTGACTGAATTTCAGTCAATTCACAGGCGGTAGAAATCCTCAGCCCTGAAGGGGATTTAACCAGCTATAACACTGACATCTAGAAATCCAGACACAGAAACAAAGAGCCAGATTCAAACCCACTGGGTGCAGCTGCAAGTCCATTCAGAGCTCTTCTCCAAACTGTGCTCAGAAGGTGCTGCTGAGCTTCCTCCAAAGGACACAACACCCTCTTGGCATGAGAAACTGCTGTAAATTCCACCTTTGAAAAAGAAACTTGTTTTGTGTTTAAAGAGAATAATGCACATCAAGTGATGTTTAACAGAAAGAGTTTAAGGCAGCTTTTTTCAATCCTTATTTGTGCAAAATATACAAATTCAGGTTCCATCACATCTTAATATAACTCCCCTAGAGATACTTATTTCCCAGAAAATAAAGATGGGAAATCATTCTGTATTTCAGAAGGGATGTGTCAAGCATGTCACAAAGCTATTAAATTGAAAAACGGAACTCACAGAAAATTCTGAGAATGTTTTCTCGAGCTAAAAGCCACATTTTCACTTGCTTCACTTATGCAGGTGTAACTTTCTTAAAATATTTCAATAAGGATTTTACTTTTTCCAAGATTCTCGGTCCATTGTCCGTGTGAGATTTGTGATTTTCTGTCAGTGTAGCATCTCTGGAAAAGCTATTTCAGCAACTTTCTCAGAAATGAGGAGTATGTAGAAATCAAATTGTGTAAAGAACAGATAGTAAATGGAACTTACAGGCCAGATGCTGGGCTGCCTAGTATCTTAAAAATAGAAAATAAATCATACATTCAAAGCACCTGGTTTGTCTTGAAGCAGGCAGAGAACAGGAAAACAGACCACACAGTGCTTTGAGTTTTTTCTCCACCAAAGCAGAAGTTTGATTTGAGAAGCACAGTTATGAATCTGATTTACCCAACGGTTCCTCTAACTAGCAAAAAAAAAAACTAAAAGCCCTCAACTATCTCAAGAGAGAATAATTATAGTGGCAGGAATTGGCACAATGATAATTTTGCCAATATTAATCAGAGTCATGATGGGGTCTTTCTGTATCTACACTAATGTCAGTGTCTTTGAAGTCTTTATTTCCTTTATAGCTTTGTTGCATGTTACTGTTGTGTGTGGTTTACTTGCTCTGCATTTAAATCTTAACCCTGAACATTCAAAACACAGGAGATATTAGTACCAAACCTATTGAAATCACAATGAACTCCAAAGGAAACTTGCAGTCCAAGGAGCCTATAAATGAACTGCAGGGTGGAAAAATGGCCACTTCAGAAAATACAACTTTTTAGAAAGACCCTGACAATCACAATGGAGTATTCCAAACAGTAGATACACAGAAAATACACTGCTTAGAGAGAACAGCCATGAGCAAAACTCTGTGGTCCAGCTGTGTAAGAGATGGAGTAGGAGTTTTTGAGAAGAATATTTCTTTTAAGTTTATCACTTACTTTATCAGTGCACTTCAAGTAAAATTGCTTAAGAAATTATCTCATGTTTCTCTTTTTGCCTCTTCTTTTGCTACATGGTATTTTTACAGCTAATTCTCCTGGCAGTGTTCCTAAAAATTTGAAGTTTGAACTTAATGTAGTTCAGATAGAATTTTATAAACTAAGCTGTTCTTGTGTTCCATGATCAACACTGGCTGCCAGAAGATGAGTGATATAAATCAAGAGAAAATCGGGCAGTTTGCCCCCTCTGACCACACAGAATTTCTCACAAAACATACTCAGCAAGTAATGAGTTTTGCCTACCGTCACTTATTGTTCTGCATTAGCTCTGCAGTCTCATTATAGAGAAGATTTAATAGATTTGTTACAAAAACTCCTTTTGCCTTTGTCATCTCCAACTGGCAACAGCTCCATGGCTAAATCCCTCAGCCCTGGCATAGCCTCATTTTGCTCTGAGAGTAGGTAAGTGAAAACCCAAACAACACAAACCTTCAGTTCTACCTGAAATGAGTTTATTCTCAGAAACGTGATTTCTCCTGAAATGTGAACTATGCACACACACATTGAGCACTTTTGCAATGTTTCTTTCATATTTAGCCTCCCAGATCAACAGCATCAATTCCCAAGGGGATTTAATTAGATGACATTTGAGAAATTATATGATAGTGAGTTTTTTCCTTACTAAGGTGAGAAAAATTTGTATGAGGAAATTAAGAGTGTAAAGCAGGACTTGTAACAAATTTTGAGAAACTGCAGAGTTTTTTTCCTTGAAAAAAAAAGTGTCCATTGCAAATAACTAAGGCATTGAAGAATGTGCTAGTGAAAGGGAGTTCAAGCCTTTATTATGGAAGAATTCTCAATTTGCTACAGTCTTAATATGGATACACGAAGAGAAGTAGGAAATAAGTATAAATTGACTTCATAACAAAAAAATAACTGGAAAAAACCCCAGAAAAGCGCAGTATGTCCCTGAATGTGCATCTGAAGTACTATTGGCTCAGAAAAAACTTCTGTGTTACCCAATATCCTGACTTCATAAGACTAACAGTTTTGCTTCCAGAGTAGAGAATATCTTGTAAATCTGACAGAACTCACAATGTAGTTGCTGTGGAGAAACACAAAATTCAATATTTTTTTTTCCTCCTCTCTCCTGGTATTTACTTGGAACACATTTTAACAAATTTATCAGATAATTCTCTTGCTCTTATTTCTTACTAAGTCATTTAAACATTACAAGCTGATGTATGTTATTACACATACTGGTGAAAAAATTCAGACTCTGAATGCTGCGCTGCTCATTAGAAAACTCACTGTATACAGGTCAGGGTTTTATGATCCCCCAAGTTCAAATTTACAAAGTCCAATGATGCCACTAAGAAATCTATAGGCTTCCTGATGGTAGGATTTTACTTCATGAAGCACAATTTCTTCCTCTTGCCATTTGGATGACATACAAGATACTGTATATTTGGTTTTGCTGGAAAAAAAATAATTTCTTGAAGTACATAGGGTTTGTACCTCCTGGATTTTTCTAGCAATAATATTTGGAGAGTATTTGCTGTGCTAAAATAACAGTCAGAATTTATTGGGGGAAGAAGGCTTGAAAATCCTTCCTAAAAGAAGCAGATATCTTCCAGCTGAAGATCTCTAGTATTACTCAGATTTTGGGAATCAGACAGATGCAATTTCATTTATTGAATGTTTTCTCCGTGTTTTGCAGCAGGATAACATCAAAACCAACCCAAAACTGATTTATAAGGTAATGCACGTGGAAACAAAGTGCATTTAGAAATCTGATTTTATAATTTTGGTCCAGGTAAATTTCGATACATCAAGACACACCAATAAGAACTGATTGCTGTGGTACATGGCAATATTTGATGATAAACGTCTACTACAGAGACTGTGTAACTTCTTCTGGCTGACTTTTACGTGCATGCCCAGTTTTTTAAATCTGCAAGAAAACCCAGAGCAAGGAAAAACTCATTTGAGAATATTTTGTCCATCATATGAGTTGAAAACAAATTATCTGCACAAGCCTTTGAAGCGTGGTCCAGCAGAAACACAACTGATGTTACCTTCAGCAATATTACTTTGGGTCACTACATTTAGAGCAGGTCACTGAAAACAATTAACGGTGTTCTGCTGGACAAGCTACTGGGGGCAGAAATAATGCCCTTCCAACATAACTCTCATGAACAGAGAATTATAAAAGCTGGGTCCTTTCACAAGTATTCTGTGAACTGCAACAAAGACAAGGAGAACAGAAAATGTGAGTAAGACCCAGGGAACAAAAGCCATTTTCATACCTCTTTCATGTAGCCCCCAGTGCACTTGAGGCTGTAAGTTCTTGAACATCAGTGGCTGCTCCAACTGGCTGCATCTTCCCCATAGGTACTTGTGGTGTCTCATATCTGGGTGATTAGAACAGAAGAGGTAAAAAACATTTTCTTCAATCTCTGCTATGCACTTAGGATGTCCTTAGGAGAGGAGTGACAAAGGCCTCTGTATGATCCATTCCATATTGAAGGATCAGCATATAGGGCACAACACCCTCAACTCAATAGCCATAAAGGCAGCATTCAGCCACAGAATCACAGAATGGTTTGGGTTGGAAGGAACCTTAAAGACCATCTAGCTCCAAGCCCCCTGCCATGGGCAGGGACACCTCCCACCAGACAGTATTTCTTCCCAATATCCACTCTAAAGCTGCTATCTGTCAGTGTGAAGCCATTCCCCCTTGTCCTGTCACTCCAGACCCTCATGAAAAGTCTCTCTCCATCTTTCCTACAGGCTCCCTTCAGGTGGTGGAAAGCCACAATTAGGTCACGCCAAAGCTTCCCTTCTCCAGGCTTACAGGCAGCTACAGGTTTGCTCTACAGGTGAGAGGCTGACAAACTCAGCAGGTCAGACTGTGCCTGATACCCTGTCCTCAGGTGAAACCTCAGCTGCTGCTTCTCAGGGGATGCCAACTGCTGGGTTAGATCTGTCTGCAGTTAAGTGAGATAAATTCACTTACAGTGTTAGGGCAGAGGGTCATTTAGATCCAAAAGATGCACTAGTAGCTTGTAAAGGGAGTCTATGAGAAGACTGGAGAGAGGCAGTCCAGGAGGAGAAACAGAGAAGCAAAGCTGATCTCCAGAAGCATCAGAGAAGCAGTCAAAAGATGATGTGAAGTTCCACCACAACTTGTTGCCACGTAAAATAGATGTCTATTCCAGTATTTGGTCCTAATAAAGGGGAAGCAGATGTGACTGTGAAGCTTTGCTTATTTTGTCTCTCCGCCTCAGTGTCTCAGGATCAGAGCTGAAACACTTCATCCTCCTTTTCCACCAGTGCTAAAGGGCTGGGAAGCAGCTCAGTGACACAGGGCTCAGGAGGGTGCAGCTGACAGGGACTGGAAGGGCTGCACTGCCAGTGCACAAGGCTGGGAGTGGAGAAGGCATCTGGAAGAGGCTTGGACAAGAGGCCACTGCAACCTATTGCTGAGCTAAAGGAAACTTGCTTTTCCACAATGCTGAGAAATTAGACACTGTAGCAATCAGACCTCATGCAGCACTACCTGAGACCAGGATTCATCTCTAATTATCTAGTTTAAACCAGCCATCCAGACTCTTGCTAAAACTGATGGAAAGAGAGAAATACCACCAGAGGTGACTCAGCCCACCAGTTTTAGATAATTACCTTAGGATGATCTAAGCCATGCTCAGGAGATGCCTATCCTTCTCTATTGATTATTGAAGGAGGCTAGAGCACTGCCAAGTCCAGCTGTTAGGGGATAATTAGGTTAGGTGAGACTGAACAAGCAATTACAGAAAACAAACCACACACTCGTTCAGTTAACGAGTTGGTCCTCTTGCCCCTTCAGAGATGTAGGAGGTATCATCAAAAATACTCAAAACAGAGGTTTCTTCTTGCTGAAATAACCTCCATATTTTATTTTTTTCCCTGTAGAAAAGGAGAAGTAAGGCCACCAGAAAGGCTTGCCTGCATCTTTCTAAAAAAGATACTGAAATAATGGTGGGAGAGGAAACTTGTGTGCACAAACACACAGCTCCAGGGTGTCTTTGGAGAACTTTTGCTGGGCCTTCCATGTTGCTGTGCCTTTTTTCAGTCTGCACTCACAACCTGCAATCTAAATTTTTTTTCTTATTCAGAGAGGATATAAACAAAAAGAGGTAATGGTGGGTTCAAGGTTGGTTAACAAGCAATTTATGACACTGTTCTGTCATGGATATATGCAATTAGTCACCAAACATTCATGTATTACTATTTCTAAAGCTTGAAGTGGCCAGGGGGTGAAGGGTCGTGATTCTCCCCCTCCACTTTGCCCTTGTGTGACTCCATCTGCAGAGCTCCCAGCACAAGAAGGATGTGGAGCTACTGGAGCAGGTCCAGAGGAGGCCACAGAGATGCTCCAGGGCTGGAGCCCCTCTGCTCTGGACCCAGGCTGGGAGAGTTGGGGGAGTTCACCCGGAGAAGGTTCCAGGGAGACCTTGGAGCCCCTGCCAGTGCCTAAAGGAGCTTATTAAAAGGAGGAAGAGGGACTATTTACATGGGCAGATGGTGGCAGAACAAGGGGGAATGGTTTTAAATCAAAGAAGGCCAGGTTTAGAGTAGATGTTAGGAAGAAATCCTTCCCTGGGAGGGTGGGCAGGCCCTGGCACAGGTTGGGCAGAGAAGCTGTGGCTGCCCCATCCCTGGGAGTGTCCAAGGCCAGGTTGGACAAGGCTTGGAGCCACCTGGGCTGGTGGGAGGTGTCCCTGCCCCTGACAGGGGGTAGAATGAGATGATCTTTAAGGTCTCTTGCAACCCAAACCATTGTGATTCCATGATTCTATAATTAAGTTCTGGTTGAAGTTTTGCATTCTCGACAGAGTTTTCTGGGGGAGAAGGAGAGACCCTTCTATTTGCAGTAGCAACAAACAACAAGACGAGAGTAGAAATATGAAATTGTCATGTTCATGGACTTAGCAGAATGAAACAAATAAATGTAATTTCATGTCTGAAACTCAGCTCTGTCCCCCCTATGTTTATCTTCACACACATGTGCACACACTTGCATGTTCTCTGCATAGGTCCTACAGCACTTACAACCTAAACAATTCAGCCACAGAATTGCCCCTAAACACCTGAAAGGTGATCTTAAGATGCCACCATGCCTAGATCCCTGCCTGAAAGTATTCTCTACCCCCTCTGCCTTCTCTGACCAGTGCCCTCCTCTGGGTCATTATCCCCCCTCTCATTAGTTCCCCTAAGGCCAAGCTCTCCTGCTGCAGTTCAACTCCGTGTCTTGTCTGCAGCAAACATGTAGAATGCTTTGCTACCTCTGCTCTGCAGTGCTGCTTCACTTACTGTGTCCCCTCTATCATTATTTCTTGATAGATAGTGAGAGGAAAGTGCCAAGGCAAAGAGTCTCCTTGCCTTCTTTAATAAAAGCTCAGTACCAAGTCTCAGGATGTAAAGTACTAATTAATATATAAGAACTGGTATCCAGTACAGATAATATTATTATAGTATTGATTAAATCTGTTAACAAATAATAAACAAATACCAAATAATAAATGCTAACAACACACAGTCTGTAAACAAAAGCCTGTGTAACTTTTTTAGGTTATTTTCTAATCCAAATTTTAGACAATTGTGTTCTTGATTTCTCTAGCTCTTCTTTAAGTATTTACAAGGAAGTTGATGGCACCTGAGAGATGGTCAGTTTGTGATTCAGAGTGAATTGCTCCTTACAAAAACCTGCCCCAGCAAGCCCATTACACATCAGACTTACCACACCCAGTCCACAGTGCTGGGGTTTTCCTACATTCCCCAGCCAAGCCTTGTATTAGAATTATGGATATGTCTGTACCTCTGTGTGGTGGCCTTGATTAATTAAGCCATGATTTCAGTTATGAAGGTCAGCTTCAGCAGTGAATTTTCCTAAAGTGTAATCTAGAAATGCCACATGGAGCCATTACAAGCAATCTGTTTTGCTCTCTCACCTTGTGCTCACTTTGTACTACAGGTAATCACTTTCTGCTTTGGTCAGACAGCTGTGCCCTGAAATTCCAACCCTTACCTGCGGCTGTAAATTCATCTTCCACAGCACATCTTCTAATACATAAGCAATGTGAAATGTTTCCAGTTTTGTTGGACCCTGTTACAAACACAGGGGATCAGGTATTATGCTCAGGAAACCAAAACAACTAAAAGAGGAAGATTTGTTGTCCAAGAGACAAAAGAAAAACAAAGAATAGGGCAAACCTAAGGAATTGATCCTTTATTAAATATCTATTCAACCACATATGGCAGCACTCCAGCAACACACAGTGGCTTGAGCAGAACTTGAAACATGTGAGTTGTCAAACTGAAGTCAGGACCTGAAATGATTTCCTGGACACGGAACTAAATAAAATAGATGTATTATCTAATTTAAAAACAGATTTGTTCCATAAGGCCTTCCTTTGAAATATTCTAGATCAGGAGTCTGTAGAAGCAGCATTGATTTTCCTATCAATGATAACCAAGCGGGAAAATATGCAGTGAGACGAAAGGGATCATCCAAATGATTCATGAGTTATGCAGTGACTTTGGTTATTTATAAACTGCTTCACAGTTTTTTTCTGGAAAGACTTTGTTCCAAGTCCTTCCTGCAGGCCATGCAACTGGTATGAACATGATAAAAATTATTTCAGTCTAAATCATGAATAAACTGGCAGAAGTAATGCCTGAGAACAGAAAACATTATTGTTTCATCAACAAACTTCCTCCCATTCTTTAATATCCCTCTTAATTTTCCACCCTGCCTCCTCACAGCAGATCCTTCTCCCCCCTCAACGCTGAGTGCAGCAGACGAAGGGCTGACGGTGTTCGCCCTCTGCAAACTCCATTAAAAAAGCATTAAGGCTGTGACACAGAACAATAAAAGCAACAGAGAGCTCAGTTCCTGGAGAAATGTGCCATATGTGCTCTCACACTCAGCCAGCACAACAGATCATGCACTTTGGGTGCTCGATTATGCTAAGGGGTTGGAAAATTGTGCTGATTTAAAGGTAAACTGGTAGGAGAAATGAACACAGCCCAAGACAGACTATAAGTCAGAGTTACAATTTAATAACAATATTACAATAAATGCAACGCCAGAAAGAGAAATTGGGTTTAACCCACAAACCCAGCAGTCTAACCCAGCTCCCTGGGGCACAAACACAGTGGGGTTTGGTGGCTCCTGTGCTGAGCCCCACGTGGTTCCCCCATGTCCAAAGGAAAAGGAGGGGACAAACCTGTTGATGCAGATGATGGCACAGTCTGGTCGAGAGTGGTGGGCTCCTCCTGTCAAGGTTCTGCTCCTTCTCTGGATCCAACAAGTGGTTCCAGAGGTCTCCAAACCCCAAGATTATATACCCTCAGGTTCAGGTGGGAACACCCAGTGCCTCCCCCAGGGCAGGGAGTTCCACAATGGCTGATCTGACTCTGTGAGTCAGGGGGGATTTTGGAATCGTTGCTGGCCCATGAGCAGAGCTGAGCCCTCAGATGGGTGTGGAGGTGCCAAGGACTTCCTGCAGGGGCGTTCTCCCAGCTCCTCTGCCAGGCTTCTTTCCCAGCCAGCTCCCAGCCTGAGAGCTCAGGTGTGCCCTGGGCAGCTGCTGCCAATGGGCCATTGGGAACAGTTCCTGGGAAATTACGTGGAGGGTTTAGAATACACAGCTTTGGTTACATCCACACAGTGATAAACTGGTTCCACCTTGCTGAACTAGGATAAAAATGTAGACAAGGCAGGATAGACTAGGAAGTCCAGAGATTAAAACAGGGATTATTCATATATTTATTACTATTATGTTTCAGCTGGAGAAATAAAGAAGAATAACCTGTGATCTATTTAAAATTAAAAATAAAACATTTGTATTTTTTTCATATTTAAATTACATATGTAGCAAGAAAATGCTCCCCCTATTATTTCACCGAGGAATAGGGGGTTTTTGTTCTGATTTCCCAGTTTCTCTCTACCTCTTTTCCTACCATTTACTCATTTTCCTTAGAAGAGTACAGGTACAGCAAAGTACACAACTGCCAGCACAGGTTTGGGTGCAGTGAGAGGAGCTTCAGTGGACACTGACTCCTCAGATGCTGACTGACCTGTCTGAAAAGCTGCACCACTCTGGAAAATGCAAACACCCACAGCTTTCATCAAAATTCTGCCTTCCTGTGGTCTGCTTGCTGAGACAAGCAGCTTGTGACTGTGTTTGCAGCACCCTTTTGAGAACAACTAATCAGTAATCTGGGCCCTAATGGTAACAGTCTGAATTTCTCCTCTTTTCAGGATAATAGTTAGCAAAGATGGAAAAATATGTATGTAAAGAAACCCTGCAATGAAGACAGTCCTCCCTTCGGTCACTGAATTGGTTTTTGTGTACTTTTTAATCTTTAGAAATTGCTAAACACATCAGAAAGGGATTGTCAAGGCTTCTCATTTGGTCCTGCTGTGTGCAAGGATTGCTCAATTCCAAGTGAAACAAATGGTCCAGAGCTGATTTACTGAAGTAGCAGTAGGTGGGGCTCAAAAGCTCCATGTAAAATCATTGCCACTGACCTCTTGGCTTCCAGCAGCATATTGGAAAACCTCAGCTCAGTAAACAGGGAAGGAAAGATCCTTAAGTCTCAACACAGAGCTCAGGAGGACAAGCCACAAACCGTAGCAGTGATAGCAAACCAAGTGACTTCACTGTGGCAAGGTCCTATTTAAATAGTCTATCACTGCTTTTCATGTGCATGGAAAAGACTGGGGTTGGCATTTTCTAACTGCCAACACTTTGTCCTAATAAATACTTTTAAAACATGCCCTAACTTTATAAAATAATAGACCAGGAACATTTTAAAAATATACAGTATGTGGATCAATTTGTACTTGTCACATTAACTGATGCAAATTACAGACCCATCATTTTGGAAGAGAAAAATTACTGCCCCTCTCAGAGCACATTTCATCTTTAGGTTTCAGTGTTGTAAGGAAGTGGGTAAATGGGCATGGCAGCTCCACAAAGGAACAGTGGTGCAGAGGGGGCAGTGTCATGGCCTGGCACGGGGCTGCTGGGAGCTGCCCAGCCTGCCCTGCCCCACCAGCAAACAGGCACCTGAGCCTGCACCCACCCACCAGGTGCCTGTCCCTGCCCAGCCCAGGGTGCCTGCAGGGGATACCACTGGCATGGGGCACTTCCCATATTGCTGGAGAAAGCTGGAGAGGGACTTGTCACAAGGGCATATAGTGAGAGAACAGGGGGAATGGTCTAAAGCTGAAGAAGCGCACATTTAGATGAGATATTGGGAAGAAATTCCTGTCTCTGAGGGTGGACAGGCCTTGGCACAGGTTGCCCAGAGAAGCTGTGGCTGCCCCATCTGTGGAAGTGTCCAAGACCAGGTTGGACAGGGCTTGGAGCAACGTGGACTGGTGGAAGATGTCCCTGCCCATGTCAGGGGGTTGAATGAGATGGTCTTGCATATCCTTCCAACCCAAACTGTTCCACGAGTCCATGATCCTTTAAGCTGAGAACTGCTGTGACTTCTCTAAGGCTTCACAGCAGGGCAGTAACTCAGGTCATTTGTGAAATGCCAAGAGGAAAGCAACAAGATGACTCAGTGAGCTAAAAAGCATTAGCTAGAAGGAAAGACAAGATTCTGGGATTTTTTTAAATTTAAAATGTTATGAACCCTCCATGGTATCAAGTTTCAATTATGCAAAAGATTGCTGTCAAGGGAAAGGGGCAAAACTTGTCCTCACAGAACAGGACAAAAAGGGTTAAACTGCAGTGAGCGAAATTTAGGTTAGACATTAGGGAAATCTTTCTATCTGTCAAGGTACTTCAGCACAGAAATCAATTGCCAAGGGAGAGTGAAATCTCAGTCACAGGGGGTTTTAAGAACAAGCCAGCTAATTAACTGTCAGGCATGGCTTAGGTCTGATTGCTCCTGCTGGGGCAGGGGGCTGAGCTACCTGACCTCCTGAGGCACCATCCAGCTTTACCTGCACTGATCAGAGGGTCTCCAGAGTACCAGAATAATCTGCATTCCTCATCAATTATATATAGGAAGAATATGAGAAAACCATACAAACCTAAGTGTTAATTACAGATGGTTAAGACATCTAATGCTCTGTTGCTGCTATCTTAATAAGTACAGAATTAAATCCGTAATATTCCCTCAGTAATAATACTGTGCTGTTGACATTCTGTGACTATGGATATGTGAATCTCACACTGCACTGCATGGCACATACTTATTTTTTATATTCCATACAATTACCATATTCAAGCCTTTATACACAGCACGTCGTGACTGTATTTTGGTGGAAACTCCAGCAGGACCTGAGAGTTGCACATGCACATTGTCCATGTATGCACAGGGAACTGCATCAAAGCACAGAGGGGAAAAAGATGCTGGAAGACAGTCCTTTGTGACATTCCTTCTGCCAATCACACATAAACCCATCCAGCAATACTGTGGTATCTCAGAGAGATAAGTCCTGACCCAGGACTCCTGTAGACCTTCAGCTTTGTTTCCCTGTGGCAGATCGAAAGGAATATTGTTGCAAGATACTTCCACTGTTGCACTCTTTTACATAAATGACAAATTGAAAGTCATGCAATTGAGACTAATTTGACACGTTCCCTTTCTCTACTTGATCTGTAATTAGCATCATTGTCATTCTGCTACATTCGACTGTTCCTTCTTTTTTTTCTTTTTTTTTTTCCTTACAGCAAACTGTTCAGATTTGTATTTCTTTCATTCCTCATAGCTAAATGGTTAGGAGGGAAAAAGAAATTAGCTCCTTTACTTTAGGAAACCCCATTCTCTTTGTTAATTGGAACTGCAAAGGAAATACAATTTCATGAAACTAGTTTTTAAGAACTATTTAAATTAAAATCTGTAAAACATGTCATTCTTTCTGTGAGAAACTGAAAAGTATTTCTAGGAATACTGAGCAGAACTCTGTGATTAATTCGATAACCAAAGGGGGCTGTGCAAGTTTGACACAAAACATTGAAAGTGGATATTTTTGGAAGCATTGCCTAAACTCCTTTTACAATTATAAAACATTCAATATAATCTATAAGGTTGCATGAAAACCAGTTATGCAACTGGAAATAACAGAAGGAACTGCAACATTATGCCATTACTCAGGCCATAGTGCAGAACTTGAAGTCTTTTCGCCGAAAAAGGAGAATCTCATAGTGAGGGTATGAAGGAAACTCTGCAGGAAGACTGAGACACTTGGCCAAAACCACGTGTTACAGATCCAGACCACCATCTACAATAATTTCTGCAAAAGAACCATTCATTGTCAACACACCAAACACATTCCTAGTGTGTGCTGTGCCCTCCCTGAGTCTCCATCAGCACACACCATGGCCATCAGCAAAAGGCAGGCAAATGGCAGGACAGGGCCAATTAAACATGATTTATGGGGATTTTGCAATAGTAAAGCATACCCATGCAATTACATTATTCTATGTATCTGTTTGAGGGAGTTTCTCACCAGCAGCACTTCAGTCAATGGTTGCAATGCTGCTGTACCCAAAAAAAGGCCATAAAGAAGTAACCCAATTTTCAGATCAACAGAGGGCAGGGTTAGATTAGACATTAGGCAGAAATCCTTCCCTGTGAGGGTGGCCCTGGCACAGGTTGGGCAGAGAAGCTGTGGCTGCCCCATCCCTGGGAGTGTCCCAGGCCAGGTTGGACAGGGCTTGGAGCACCCTGGGCTGGTGGGAGGTATCCCTGCGCATGGCAGGGGGTGGAATAAGATGGGCTTCAAGGTCTCTTGCAACTCAAACGATTCTATGAGTCCATGATTGTGTAAATAACTTATGGTAGAAGCTTTACATTTCCAACAGAGGAGCTTTCTGGGGGACAAGAGTAGACCCCTCTATTTGCAGTAGCAAAAAACTAAAGGAAAGACCAGTGGGGTGGAACCAGATGACCTCTAAGGTCTCTTCCAACCAAACCCATTCTATGATTCTCTCAGATTACTAAACTATATACATCTTGTAATACTATTACTTCCTTGCAATTATGTTTTCATTTCTCACATTATGTGCCATATTGGGTATAAACTGTTCATCTTGGTGTATTATAGTTTCCATTTAGTTCTTTAGTATTATAGTCAAAGTGCTGGTTCCAATTTTTTTGTTTTTCTTTTTTCCCAAAAAACTTTTCAATTAGAAAAAATCCCTTGTTACAGGACAAATTAGTCATCTGAGTCAAGTAAAGTGGTTTTTTTTGTTTGGATTTTAAAATCAAATGAAGCATATACATCAACACATAGACATTGTAAAATATTTGAACTAGGTATTGAAATTTGTAGAAAAAAAACTATAATATGAAGTTGTAACCAAGCCTGGGAATTTGATACAGTAACGAAAAGTGCAGTCCAATTCAGCTAAATCCCAAATCACTGCTCTTTGCTGTGTGCTCTTTTAACCAGTGGCTGACTTGGTCATGTGTTCTCTTGAGACTCTGAGTCCAAACCAGAATATTTGACAACCTCTGAGTGCCATTTCCTTTTTTATTGTACCACTCTGCTCTGTATTTTTATTTTGTTAAAACCGCACACTTTTTTTCATCCATTACAAAAGCAACTATTGTGCAGGCTGCTGATCCCTCAGCAAACACCACCATGGAACCGGCTGCAAGTGCACCATTTGACAGTGAAACCCCCACAGCCTCCTGTTTATCTGAGAAAACTGTTCAGTAAATATTTCAAAGAACAACAGATGAAGACATCTGGAATGTTTACTCCTCATCCTGTAACAAGACATTTTTTATTTCAAAGTAAATACTTGCTTTATGAATTAAAGTACCTTCAGAAGTTGCTTTTGTTTCCTGAGCTGTTTAAAAAAACTAATTAGTTATTAATCTCTAGCATTTTGTGTCAAAGCAGATGCCAAAAAAGCAGTTAACAATTAAACAGGTATCAGGCAGCTCCCACACCCACACTCAGAGGTACAGTAAGTGCCCATTAATCCACAGCCGATTCAGAATACCACTGAAAACTTTCACATCATACACCACCACCATGGAATGGATTTGCTCAAAGCTACACGAGTGTTTACTGGTTTCTTAATGAAGGAAACCCCAGCTGGCCACTTTCCAACTCCACTGCAGCGTGTTCTGTGTGTTTATATGGGAGGCACAGCAGCACTGCTGCCAACAGCACCAACACAGGGGATCTTACTGAGACCAAGCTCTGCTCCCTGAGTGTGGCCTGACCAACATAAAGGTTTGGCAGCTTGAGGGTGACAGACCATCCAAACTCAATCTCCTACTCTGATTTGTTAAGTTTCAGGTGTATTTAAGTGCTCCGGTGGAAAGTTACTAGAAAGAGAATCTCAGACAGGAGAAATAACATTTATTCTGGTTCTTTAGTGATTATGGGGTTGGATACAATGCCCTGGGTTCAATAAGATCACTGCTTTCACTGGGATGTTGTTGGTAACTGCACAGTCCGTCTGGATTTTATTTTCTTAGTTCTCTCTGGTGTGGTGAGGTTAAATGTGACAGAGAATCAAACACACTGCAAAGGGCCTCTAAAACAGCTTCCCTTAACCAGCAGCTCCTGGAAGTACTGACAGGAAATTCATTCAGTCAAAATCACTGAGCATCTCCTAAAACTTAGTAAATGCAGGTTTTTAGTTTCACTAGTTACTCACAAAATATTTGGGTCATGTTAATGGAAGCTTTCTGTAGTAAGAGAATGGTTTGTCTCTAAGTGTTATCATTTATGACCTTTTAAACAATTTTAACAATTTAGATAAATCCATTTGATTTTCCGCAAAGAGACAATATTAAATTCAGTAAAATTAAATTTCTTTTATGTAAGGTATATTTGAGAAAAACAAACAGAAATTATTTCTGACTCACTTTTAATGAGTGCCTTCCAGGATCCAACTTCTGACACAAATTAATTCAACTCTGAGAGTTAAATTAAAAAAGTACCATGGAATCAGCACAGCTTTAGCATCCTGAACTCATTGCAGCTCTTTATCAATCTGGAATTGAAATTATTTCTGGCAATAATTTTAATAATTAGCAAGAGGTACGTATCACCATAATAAATTGCCAGATTGCTAAACTGAAGTCTGTGAGATGAAATCAGATGTGTAGAATCTCATCCCATCATCCGTGTTTGACTGAAGTCTATCCTTCTTTATTCCAAGGGTCTCTTGCTTAAAAGAAGGAATTTTTTAATTTGTTTTTGTCTTTAATTGATCTTTATTGACTGTAGTCAGACTATGCTTCCCATCATCAATCTGTGCTTCCTGCAGGAATCCAACTGCCCTGCTGAGCATCCTCTGCAAATCAAGCTTTGAGCAACAATGCTCCTGAAAGTTTGCAACCACTATACTCAACCTAAGCTCTTTGAGATCCTCTCCTCAGAATGGTAATTTTTGTCATTCTCTGTGCTCTGCTTTCCTGCTCAGACCTTTAGGTCCTTCTGGGTCTATAACCTTTGAAGGCCTGTCTTGTAGTTCAGGGGCTCTGAGTGCTCACACAGTTACACATCTCATCTAATCCCCATTTAGCCCTACAAATATTTATTTTCTCCTTCTTGCTGGGCCACCAAGGCCATGCACAGCCTGTTGTTGTTCCCATTAGGAGAGTCTCATTTGTTAATACAGTGCTAAACACCCACTGCAGAGCAATCCTTTACAGTGGCTGAAGTAGCTCTCCTGAGGGAGCACACCAATAGGATGAGGCTGTGCTACATTCATTGCCTCTGCCTTAGTCTAATCTGCCTGAAGCCAAAGGCTGAGGATTTCTAGCAACATGAAAATAGTATTTTGTAAAGATCTCAGTGAAGAAAATATTAATAGAAATAATAAACACATCAAGGCACTGGACTTACACATGATGAAACAGCCATTGCTTTCTATAGCAGTTGCTGTAGTTGCAGGATGTTTATTTAAAACACAGAACACAGATTAGAGTCATTACATAAACCCAGTGGAGTTAGAAAAGAATTTGCTGAAGTTATACAGTTAGCAATTAAGATAACTTTCTGTTAGCTTCTGTTATAGAATCAAAACCAAAAAAGAGTTTTGATTCCATAAATCTCGTTTATGAAGTCCCTGCATTCCCCACTCATTCCAGGTCTTAATCTGCAGTTCAGTGCTCTCCAACTGTGCTGAGGTAATTTATTACAGGTCTGTGTTATAAATCAGACAAAGAATAACAAAATTCATGGGCACAATGCCATATCCTGGTAGATGGATAAGTCTAAACCAAGCGTGTTAGGGTAGCTACCTGAGAGTCAGTCAACATAAGCCCTTGTATCTCCTGTTGTATAACACTGTGAATCAGCCACACAATATAGAAACTGTAGGTATCAGACAAGCCAAGAACATCTCTGGTCCCCAAACCATGAATCATACTGGTGAGGTGTTCAAAGAAAACAAAAAATGGATGGGCAGTAGAGTATCACACTAGCTCTGAGCTGAGCATAAAGGCTAGACATGAAGCAGTCTGCAAATCATAAAGCTAAATTATCAGTTTGAGAACATATTAACTGCATAATGGCTTTTCCATACAACGAACAACCCTGAATTTTTTATAAATGGAAATTTAATTTATTTATATAGATTAAATCATGGTGAGTGTTAGTACAGCTCATGATAAGCTGAATGGTTATGACTGCAAATGGTTGTAAGATGCACTTAAAACTATGTAACAGACATTCAGTCCAGAAAGCTTTGAAGAATGTGCCTCTAACCTACCTACAATGGGTAAAAAAATGCTCTCCAAATCCCCATTGGGAGACCAGGAAAGATCACAGGCATCAGCAGCTCCCAGGGCCCTGACACAACATGATCTTTTCGTCTGAAATTTCCAGATGCTCTGAGGAAACAACCCATTCCTCAGGCTACAGAGCAAGGGAAAGCCCCAAGTGGTCCTTGACAAAGCTGATGGGAGAGAAACAGGGCAGCAAGTGCAAAGCCCAGTCAGTTGGGGGAGCCACACCTATGGGGAATTCTGCACCAGCAAGGCTGTCTACACATGGACACATTGCTCCAGATGCAGCTAACATCAGGAAAGCCTCAAAGTCACTGCTGACTACTCTCTTCAGCTGTGCAAAGTCACTAATTGCACTCCATTTACTATGAAATAACAATCTCTCTCCTGCCAGTGAAGGAAAAGCTATCAAACCACAGTTTCAAGTTCACATCAAAAAGATTTTTAAATCATAGCAGGGTTTTTTGAACATTGCTTTTTACATTTGATCAAGCACAGGAAAATTACCCTCATTTCTAAACATTTTGTGGGATGCCTTGCCTACATTTGGCAAACAAGTTCTTTTTTTCTTCTTCCTCTAGTGTTGCATCTGCCTCCCACTTCTGCCTTGCCTACATCAACCACTCTCACTGTAATTAAAGAATTAATTTGATAGTCACTAATTAGTACATATTTGCTTTCAGATTTAATTCTTTAGTTATATTCTCTAAGTTTGAGTCTCCAGTTTTAGACCGAGAACATCTGAAGTCTTGGCTCAATTAGTCTGGCCCATAACCTGTCAACCCTTTTTATTCCCAAGCTGTAGGGTACCACAGCACAGGAACACAGCACTACTGATGTTTATTGCACAATTTTTCAGACTGTTCTCTCTCTGAATTAATGCCCTTCATGCAACATAATTCTCTCCGACCATCTCAAATTTCAGACTGCACAACCAAGATGAAAATCCACATTCAAGCATTTTCATTCAACCCAGATGTACTCTTATCACTCAAATTTATGGTTATTTCATTAGATAACAAGCCATTTACACTCACTTCAGGTACATCAGCTGTCATTGGGGTTTGAAAGCTCCGATAAAATGCATTAATGACATCTGTCTTGCTTTTGGAGTGCTGTGGGGAGGTTTTGTTTTCCCTTTTTAAACAGCCTGCATTCTGTAAGCTGGATGTGCTTGGTGAGTCGACCTTGGCTGTCTGGAGAGCTGTCAACAGGAGAGTGGGACAAAATTAACTTGTGAGTCATGATAAAGGCCTGGAGAACACTTACTGATTACCAAACACTATCATGGGCAAACCCAACCTGACTTGGTGAAAATGAATTTATTTCCAATTGCTACAGAGTTCGATGATGAGAAACATTTTACTTCACCCCCCCAGCCCCCCATACCCCGCCCCAGGTTCAGCTTCACCTCTCCATGCCTGAGTCCTCTGCCACCCAAGCACTGCAGGGGTGGGGAATGCGGGTGATCGTCAAACCACAACAGGTCTGCTCTTCAGCTCTTTCCTCCCCACCCTTCCCCCTGCCCCACAGACCATAGGGGAGTCCCTGTGCTGGCTCCTTTAGCACCTCCTCCTTTAACCCCCTCGGTGTTCACAGTGTTTCTCCTCACACCTTTTTTTCCTCATACTTCTGTTGGTGTTTTTGCCTTTTCTTAAGCCTGTTCCCCAGAGGAACCACCATCAGGGCAGAGGGGTTGGGCTGTGCTGTAACCCCTCGGCCCCTGCTGCCCCTGGGCACAGGCACCCCAAACAACATTCATCTCAAAGGTCTTTTTACAGGTTCTGTGTATATCACCCTGCTCTAGGAAGCATTTCAAATGTAAGATACAGAGGAGATGTAAACAGGAGGGGTCTATGTACTGAAGCACTCACTGCTCCTGTGAGTGCTGCTGCCCAGGAGTGAGATCCACCAGTGAACACTGCTCTGTTCTTCCCTAGACCAAAGTGAGAAATGAAAACACACTGCTATTGATCTGCTGTTGGTCTAATAGCACCAAAGCACTAATCCACAATTCCTTTGGCTGTTGGCACCCTGCTGGGGAAAGCTGTGGTCCCATTGCCACAGCAAATACCTTCCTCAGGAGCCCTTGGAGAAAGGCCAGAATGCATTTGAAAAAACTACAGTACCCACACCCCATAGATACATTTTAAGAGCTTCTTACTTCTAACTGGAACCCTCTTGTCAACAAAACCAAGTCAACTTACTGCTTTTTTCCTTACTATTCTTTGCACAGGTTCCTCTAAGCAGAAGAGTTGATGTCTGTGTCTGGCTCAAAAGCTGTGATTCGAGGCTTGGCACTTTGAACCAGAAGTGATTTAAATGCTGCTTGGTGCATTAGCATTAGTGTTTGCTATGTAGTCACAGGATAAATTGCAAAGCCACTGCGTGATTGTCAAAAGGTGGCACTGGCAGTGGGGACCCTTTCAATGACCTGCGCACAAGACCCCCAAGCTCTGTGAGATGATGCCTGTGAAGCCACTCATGGCAGGGGGTTGGAATGAGATGTCCCTTCCAACCCAACCATTCTAGGATTCGATGAAAATGCACAGAAATTCCAAAGGTGAACAAAGAGTTCATTGTAGTAGGGAAAAATCTGCTCTACACTTAGCTGGTGACTGCCACTTCTATGCCAGAGTAGCTTCAATTCTCTTCAGGACATTGGCAGTTGGGGCAGCTTCTCTTCATGCAAGAAGAGCACCAGACAAACAGACCTGATAGGGTCAGGGGAAAACACTGTTATAAATTTTGAAGGTATTTTCCCCTCACTGAAATATTACATGTGAAATGAAGAACATTAGCTGCTGTCCTTGTTCCAAAAGGCTTTTTTAAGTAATGGTACTGGATACTCTTTCCCTTCCAGGTGACACTATACACAAGGCCCTCTGATTTATATGCAACTGAACAGAAGACCAAGTTTAGCACTCATCTTTTCATCCATCAAAACCTCCACCTTCAGGAGCAGAGCCACAGAAGATACTTTGATGGTAATCCAGGTGCACATACTTAGATATTCACTGGGTATGACATGACCCTGAACTGGCAAAAACTGTGACATGAATTAAACATCCTTCAAACAAGATCCCCAAAACACCACCACATCTTTGTTAACTCGAGTGCCATGTTTCATTAGACAACAAACTAAAACAATTGTGCTTTTTCAAAAGTAGAGAAAACTCAGAGAAACACTGAACAGAAATAATGGTAGTTTCCTAAGGCATCTCCCCTCTCTCTACCATATCCTTACAGCGGGGTCTCCCTGCAGGCCTCCTCCCATTTCAGCAACTCCAAGAGCCCTTCTGTGCTGTAACACACATCTCTAAGACATTCTGGACCCATCAAAATAGATTTTCTATCTCCTCTGAGGTCTGTCAGTGTGTCTGCTCCTGCTTTTCTCCAGACTCACTCTTTCTGTAACACTGCCATTGGCTTCCCTCTTGAGCAGACAGCAAGTTGTGCTTTCCATGCACCATCCTGCCTAGAGTCTGGCATACCTCCCTCAAGGAAGGACAATAGATGCTGACAGGGAAGGAGCACTCCTATCCTGCCCCACCCCATGCCATCCCATCTCCACCTGCAGTAGCCACCAGGTAGCAGAGCTCCTTCTCTGTTATCAAACCCTCTTAAAGGCACACAGCCTCCATTAGCAGTGCTCGATCTGCAGACAGCAGATAACATCCCCTGTGCTGCTCTCACCACTGAACATCCGCAGCTCTCCAGAGGAATTCCATGACAACAGGGGAGCCATCAGCTGGTGCTACAGGGCCCAGCAGTGCTGAGGGTTGCTGATGTTGTTCAGCTGAGCTTGCAGGCAGATTTACCTTAACCTTATTTCAAACACTCTTTGTAAGCCAGAACAGATCCAAACACGGCAAAGATGCACATGGGGAGGGGGGAGTACAGTCAGGATGTTGAGTGGTTTGTGTTTCAGTACATAAAAGTGATGTGCCAGCTCATTGGCACTATCCCATGCCCAGCATTGCAGTGCCCTCCCACATTAGGAAGCCCTCATCAAGCACATCAGAATCTCACTGGTGCTGCTCAGCTCTGCTGGCCAGGGGGACTGAGCTGTCCCACTGCTTGTACTTCTGCTTGTATGGAAGGCACTGAGAGAAATGGGTATTGAAGAAGCAATGCCACCTTCTCGAATGACAGCAGCTTCCATGGCCAAGACACATCCACTGCCCTGCTGCCTAAATTCCTGTGAAAACACACAGAAACAATACTAATGGAGAAAGACAGACAGAATACCTTTATTGAAAGCGTTCACAGTGCTCACCAGAGGTCTGCACACCAGGGGTGTTACAGTTTTTCTAACCTCTCTAGCCATTAGTATATATGTTATCTACAGCCACCCTGGGGTACAGATTTCTCCAATACTCACCCATAGAGATCCTTAGAACTGCCCCTTTGGAGCAGCTCCAAGGGCCCTGGGCCCTCTTCTGTTTTGTCTCAAAGCTATCTTGAAGGTGTCTTCTTCAAAACATCATGTCCTTGAGAGAGCTTAAGAATCTGTGAGAAAGAGCTTTAGTAACTTTCCAACACCACCTGAAAATGGGAACAACTCAGGAGAATCCATGTAACTTATATGATTCTAAAAATCTACAAGATGTACACTAAATCTTTAGACATCAGCCCCAGGGCTGGAGGTCTCTGCTCACCACCAGGAGGAGGACACAGCAGGGAGGCAGTGAAGGACCACTGACACAGCAGGTAGAAACTCCAGCTGTTACAACTGCAACCACTCTGAGCAAGGGCCAAACAACCTGATTTAGTCTAGGAAAGTGAAGCTGTGGTGTAGAAGGCTTGGCCTTCCTCCTCCTCTGAGAAGGGTGGCAAGAAGGAGGGAGACAGGGAGATGGCAGCGAGTGCTCAGCAAGTCACCAAGGTGTCAGACTGGCTCTGGTTCTGATTTCTGGGGTGAGGGCATTAACTTCACTTGAAGGGAAAAAAGCCACATAAGAATTTTAATATTAGAGCCATGGAGTCCTAGAGAAGATTATAAGGGATGTTCTGGAGTTCCCTTCCACAGAAGGAAGAGATCAGATAAATATCTCTGCTCTTGGCTTGCTGCAGAGAGGAGCAGATCTTTTCTTGAGGTGCCTCTTTCTACAGTTCTAGTCTTCTATATACATGTGTTACATATAACCAAATTAACCAAATATCAGGTTCTAAAATGTGAATTTTATCTTCATTTGAATGGATTTTCATCTAGCCTAATGCCAAGGAAAATAGTGGGCAATAAATAAGTGTCCTCTAAGAATGGAGCTTAAGAAAAAAAGCTTCTGCTTGTTTAACTGTTTTTTCCTAAACTGTGTTACCAACTGTTACCAAGTGTATGCAATAATTAAACAGTTAACCATTCTAAGACAATTTTCTGCTTAAATAACCATGCATTATATATAAGTCTTCTGTATTTTGCTTAGAGGTGAAAAGTGAGTCTAGAGAAAAAAGCACCTTAGAAGAACAGGATAACATAATTAGTACCATCTGTATGGATCTTGTAGCCTCATAAAGGGTTTTACTGAAAAGATAGAGCAATGAAGTGTTATTTTATTTTTAAAAGACTGATTCAATTGGGCAACATCACCAACTTTTATAGACCAGGGTCACTCCTCAGACATCAATGGAATCATATCTGCTCTATTCCCAAAATGAAAGGAGGGATAACTCCAAGAACCTGTCATCATCATCATGGCTAGGCTTCGCGAACGAAGATTTGAGAAGGGCACTACCCACGCTTGCTGCAAGCGTGCTGGTGGCTAAAAAGGCCGATACGGGATAGGCAGGTCCGGTCACAAAAGGCACAGCAGAACGTCTCCTTTGGCGATATTGGTGAGGAACGGTTCTTTCTGCGTTGTCTTTTCTCCTCAAGACTGACTCTCCGTGCATTCTCAAAGGAAGCAGCAGCGTCGTGAATGGTGTGTCTCCATGAGTCTCGATTGGAGGCCAGAGTGGACCATTGGTGGCAGTCAATATGGCCAAGGCTGAGGTGTTGTTTCAGGCAGTCCTTGTATCTCTTCTTCGGGGCTCCTCTCTTGCGGCAGCCGGTGGCGAGTTCACCATAGAGCACAATCTTCGGAAGGCGGTGATCCTCCATCCTGGAGACGTGCCCTGCCCAGCACAGCTGCGTTCTCATCAGCATGGCCTCGATACTGGTGACCCCTGCCTGTTCAGAACAGACACATTGGTCACGTAATCAGCCCAGTGGATGTTTAGGATTGAACGGAGGCAGCGCTGATGGAAGCGTTCGAGAAGCCGCAGGTGGTGGCGGTAGATGACCCAGGATTCAGACCCATATAAAAGAGCAGACAGTACAATGGCTCTGTAGACACTGATCTTTGTACTTTTCTTCAGGTGTTTATTGGACCAGACTCTTTTATGGAGTTTTCCGAAGGCTCTGTATGCCTTTGCTAGCCTGTTGTCTACCTCTTTGTCGATCTTACCGTCTGAGGAAATGATACTTCCCAGATAGGTGAACTGCTGGACTGACTTAAGCTCTGAATTGCCTATATAGATGTGAGGATGATGGAAGACTTCCTGAGGTGCAGGTTGGTAGAGAACTTTTGTCTTCTTCAGGCTGACTTCCAGCCCAAAAAGCTCAGCAGCCTCTGCAAAGCAGGATGTTAAGCGCTGCAGAGCTGCTTCTGTGTGAGCAACGAGGGCGGCATCATCAGCAAAAAGCAGCTCACAGACAAGGTGATTCAGGGTCTTGGTGTGGGCCTTCAGTTGCCTTAGGTTGCATAGGCTTCCATGGGTACGATATCGGATGTAGATGCCGTTATCTTCATCGAGGTCTGCTGTGGCTCTTTGGAGCATCATGCTGAAGAAGATTGTGAATAGAGTTGGTGCAAGAACGCAACCTTGTTTCACACCATTGGTTATAGGAAAGGGCTCAGAGAGTGCATCGCCATATCTGACTTGTCCACGCTGATGCTCATGTAGCAGGATGATCATTTTGAGGAACTTGGGGGGACATCCTAAATGTTCCAAGATCTGCCACAGGCCTTTTCTGCTCACAGTGTCGAAAGCTTTGGTGAGGTCAACGAAGGTTACATAGAGACCTTTGTTCTGTTCCCTACACTTCTCTTGCAGTTGTCTGAGAACAAACACCATGTCTGTGGTGCTCCTATTGGCTCTGAAACCACACTGGCTTTCAGGTAGAAGATCTTCTGCAATAGTGGGTACTAATCTGTTCAGAAGTATTCTTGCAAGGATTTTACCAGCAATGGAGAGCAAAGTAATACCTCGGTAATTTGAGCAGTCTGATTTTTCTCCTTTCTTTTTGTACAGGGGGATGATGACTGTGTCACGGAGATCTGGTGGTAGTTTCCCTTGTTCCCAGCAACGCACAACAAGCTCGTGGAATTTGGCATGGAGTGCTTGACCTCCATACTTCCAGATTTCAGGTGGAATTCCATCAACCCCGGCTGCCTTGCCAGTTTTCACCTGTTGTATGGCCTTGAGTATCTCTCCCATAGTAGGGGCTGCATCCAATTCATGTTTCACCGGTTGTTGTGTAATGTGCTGAATTGCTGAGCCTGGGACTACACGGTTGGCACTGAAGAGAGTCTGAAAGTGCTCAGACCATCGGTTCAGGATGGAGGTTTTATCTGTGAGAAGCATTTGACCATCTGCACTGAGTAGGGGGCTATGAACCTGGTGTGTGGGTCCGTACACTGCTTTCAGGGCCTCATAGAATCCTCTTTGGTCACCCAAATCTGCGCATAGTTGTGTCTTTTCTGCTGGGTTGAGCCACCATTTGTTCTGGATGTCTCAAAGTTTCTGTTGGAGCTTATTGCATGCAAGACGAAAGGCGGCTTTTCTTATATGGCAAGATGGCTGAGCAAGGTGTGCTTGGTGAGCAGTTCTCTTCTTCTTCAACAATTCCTGGATCTCTTGATTGTTTTCATCAAACCAGTCTTTGTTTTTCTTGGAGGAGAACCCTAGGGACTCTACAGAGGACTGCAGGATGCAACTTTTAATATGTTGCCAGAGCGCTTCAGGAGAGGGATCTATGGGATTATCTTTAAGTCTAGGTTGAAGGTTTACCTGGAAGCTGTCTCTCACTGTGGCTGTTTGAAGATTGCTGACTTGGAGCCTCCTCCTTGGAATGCCGCCTCTCTTATGTTTGGGCTTGAAGTGGAGGTTAAGTTTGCAACGCACAAGGCGATGGTCTGTTTGACATTCTGCACTCGGCATCACTCGAGTATGACGGAGATCGCTGACATTTCTCTGTTGTACTAAGACATAGTCAATGAGGTGCCAGTGCTTGGATCAAGGATGCATCCAGGTTGTCTTCAGGCTGTCTTTCTGTTGAAAGATAGTGTTGGTGATGGTGAGCTGCCATTCTGCACAAAACTCTAGCAGGAGGCGTCCGTTGGCATTGCAGTTTCCAACGCCATGCTTGCCCAGGGCTCCTTTCCAGGCTTCAGAATTCTTACCTACTCTGGCGTTGAAGTCACCAAGGATTATGATCTTATCATCTGCAGGAACATTTTGGGTGAGGCGGCGCAGGTCGGTGTAGAATTTGTCTTTTTCCGCTGGGTCAGCTTGGAGAGTTGGGGCATATACGCTAAAAAGAACAACATGTTGCTTGTTGTGTAGAGGGAGGCGTAAGGACATAATGCAATCGGAATGACCTGTCGGCAGATTTTCAAGTTTGGAGGCAATGGAGTTTTTAATCATGAAGCCAACTCCTGAAAGGTGTCTTTCGGTTGTGGGTTTGCCTGACCAGTAGAGTGTGTAGCCCGCACCATGTTCTTCAAGGCTGCCTTCCTCATGAAGACGAACTTCACTGAGAGCAGCAATGTCAATGTTGAGCCGTGACAGTTCGTGGGCAATTAGAGCAGAACGACGCTCAGGACGTCCACTATCCCCAGTATCAAGCATGGTTCTGATGTTCCAACATGCGAGTGTAAGTTTGGGCACACCCTTGCAGGCAGGTGTATGCCTTTGAAATCTCTTTGTTTTTGTTTGACCGCACGGAAGATACCGGTTGGCCGCGGTTATCCAACCGGGTGTGGAGATGAGCTTTGTTTAGGCCACCTTTGCTAGGCCCCTCTCCGTGTGGAGCAAGCAGTGCTGTCCCTAGAAAAAGCTGCTTGGTCGTTCAGGATGCTGCCGCAAGAGACTGTCATCTCCGGGGTCAAGTCTCGAATGACCCATATGCCTGAACCGCCTGCATGCAGGGTTGGGTCTGCGGCTTCCAGCTGCTTCCTATCACCTGCCGTTTTCGACCCTCGCCTGTCGCTACAGGGCTTTGCAATGTGGGCGAACCCTTTGAGGCTGCGCAATGGATTTTTTAGGTGAGGCACAGCGTGCGCAGAACTGGCCCCACCTTTTACTCCTGAGGTTCATCTGCCACGGCCTAGCGAGCTTGGACAGTGACAGTGAATACCTCAGGACGTAGTGTTGTAGCCAGTACTAGAGGGACCGCACACATCAATATGATGTTCAAGCAAATCTAAGGTTTATTCAAAATACAGGTGTATATAACCTTAACTTGACCCTGCCTCACTTACAATATCTGACTCCGATTGGCTGAGGCTGGAAACATTACCTTTTAGGGTTAAAGTGAAACCTGAAGGTGGACCCTCTTTTGTCTCACCTGAGCTAGGGGCGGCAACAACGTAGGTTTGGTTAGAGTATCCTTCTCTTAGATGGATGGTCTTACAGGGCTAAGCGAGCTCCATCTGCCCGGGTTTGGGGTTGGAGTTGTCCTTCTCCTAGGATGGTTACCAGATGGCTAGCGAGCCCATCCTGCCCGTGGACACACTTTGTCTGACCCTTCAGCTGAGACCTATCTGGCATGGGAGACCCTACCGGCGGCACAAACCACCTCCAGCATAGCTCTGAACCTCATGAGGGCACGCAAGCTTCTCCCCCGCGACAAGGGGGTGTCCCCAGAGAAGAAGAACCTGTAAGAGCTTTTATTTGAAGTGAATGTCAACTCCTCTATTAACTTCACAGAAACCCCTCAGATTTAAAGGGTTAAAATACTAATTTCAGGGTTTGTTAGGAAAATTTCACAAACAGTATCAGTAATACTGAAAGCTGATACTCAGTTTGACATTTTTTTAACTCAGCTTTAATAAAATTAGGGTTTGGGGTCAGTTCTGGGACGTTCTCATATATTTTCTAAATTGATTTTTCCAGATGAATTTTACAAATAAAAAAACCCACTGGAAAATAATCAGTTTAGTTTTAATCGCCTTTAAATAGAGTTCATGTCTCCTGAAGGCCTCAGATAGAAAGAGTCAGGGGAAAATTTTATTTCATTGCCTATGACATGGTGTCAAATGAGTTGTAGCCCTTCCTATTCTTTTATCCATTTCACTCTAAACAATCATTCCAAAGTTGTTACATACTTATGTTATATAAACTGAAAGAGAAGTCAAGGAGCAGAGTTCAACAACAAAAAAATCACCAAAAAACCCCAATGTGCTATGAATCTCCCAAATTATCACCATAAGTTCCAAATAAAAACTTCCTTGAATGTGTTTTTCAGTAGTTATTCTATTTACTTTGCATATTCAGTTTGCAGCCATTTCTTAACCTCATAGGCCACTATGACACTACGTTCCATTCTGTATCACCAGGGGTACATTATAATTACAAATTTTTCTGCCACATCATTAACACCAAATGTTCCAATTCAGGAAAATTGCCTTGTCTTTACTTGTACTTTTTAATCAGCAAACAAGGTCAGCTTGACCTTCTGGGGGAACAAAACCCTTCTGAGCCTCTATCAACCCATGATAAAATTCACTTGTATCAAGCAATAACAAGTCTAGTTTTTTGTTTCTGCAAATCTGAAACTCCTCCACAGGGTCACTGAGTGGATCACTGTTCTCAGTGCAACATCTGTGACAGGCAGAAGCTTTAGAGTTCATTTTGTTTAACTTCTCTGCTAAACGAAAGGTGGCTTGATAGAGGAAATGATACAGTTCTGTTCATTAAAATCTTGTCCTGGATTATAGGTCAGTTTTCTCTTCCTGGCTGTGGGAATAAAGGATGGCATCATCTTCTGCTTCAAGCACCATGAGGCACTTCACATCATCAAGAAACAGGTCTTGTCTAGGGGAAAAAATAGAAATTTTTGAACATATTCAGCACCATTTTTTTACTGCCAAATACAAGGTCTGAATGTTTCTCTGGTTTGTTTTTTTATTATTTATTTTATTATTTTTAAAGTGAAATGCAAATCTTTATCAGCCACAAGCAAATGGAGATGGTTCCGTTGAAAAGGCACACCTGCTACCAGTGAGTGTAGCAAGAAAGACAGTCATTAGGTCTCTCTTTCAGTGCATATTTGTAAAATCAAAGTTAGGATAAAGGTTTTTAAGATAAAAACTTCTGATTGTTGAAATCTTTTTAAAAAAATCCCTCAGAAGGATGTTTTGGGATCCCAGTCCCTCAGGGTACGGAAAGGATCACAAAGTTTACTTGGACATCCAACCTTAACGGAGCAACAACACTTGGAATGTACTTTCACCAGCTTTCCATTTAAAAGGCTCTTTTCCCACCCTACAATCACATCACTCCTTAAGCTGATAAGGTCTGGCCACACATTTATGAGGTCTTTGGTCCTGTTTGACAAGGATCTCAGGGTTCACCTACAGTTTTTCTTTCACAGTCATCATACAGGCTCCTTCATTTGAACTCTGCTCTTCCTCCTCCAACACTCACAATTCCACCTGAAATTATATTAATTCCCTAAATTAACGCACTTGAATTGCATACTACTGAACTACTTTCCATTTCAATTATTCCAGCTACTCAGTTTCACTGATTTTTTTCTCAGAAAATCATGGAAATACATGAAAGGAAATACAGGACTCCCCATTTCAGTCATTCGTGAAACTCTGACACAAGGTTGGTTAACAGAAGTTAAATCTATCTTAGGATCATGGAATAATGAAATAGTTTGGGTTGGAAGGGACATTAAAGCTCATTTCATTCCACCCCCTGCCATGGGCAGGGACGCCTTCCACAAGCCCTGTCCTTGAACACTCCCAGGGATGGGGCACCCACAGCTTCTCTGGGCAACCTGTGCCAGGGCCTGCCCACCCTCACAGGGAAGAAGTTCTTCCCAGTATATGTAAGAGAAATTTCCCCTCTTTCAGTCTGAACTCATCATTCCCTGCCCTGTCACTCCAGTTCCTGATGAGCAGTCCCTCTCTTGCTCCTCTGTAGCCCCTTCAGCTCCTGGAAAGTGCTCTGAGGTCTCCACACAACCTTCCCTTCTAGGCTCAATTCTGTCTCAGTTTCAGTTTATCTCAGGTCTTTGAGTCTCCAACACAACAGGGCTTGGATGATGATTCAGGTCACAATCAAATCTAATGACATATTCCTGATGGGGCAGAAATTGTGTTTTCTTCACACTTAGAAGTGGTAGAACAACATGAGAAATTTGAAAGCCGAAGGGAGATTTTGGAAGAAAGGGATCATCAATCTGAAATGTAAGTCCGAAGCGAAAGTGGCACCTCTGCCTTAATTATAACCTTATTACTTTGATGCTACACTTGCCTGGGTTGTGTCACAAAGCTGTGTCGAGCCTTGGGACCAGCAGTGCCAGACTCTGGGTGATTTTACACCTAAAAAGTACAGAGGTTTTATGACTTCCATTTAGCATTCTGTACTTGAACAAAAATTAAAAGGTCATCTCTTCAACTTCTCTGGGAAAAGACTGATTATGGTACAACTTGGGGCAACTTGAAACAAAACAGGAGCAACTTAATTTTGACAAGTTCATTTATCTTTTGGTAAATTCTATGAAAATATGTTGATAAAGGGGATTGCTCATTGAAAGAAAGTCTGTATGTTTTTGTTTTTCAGCCAGGGTGAATTTGGTTCATACCCAGTGACAGTAAAGAATTTAAATGCCACCTGAGATGCCCAATTTGAGCTGGGAAAAGCACAGTGAGATCACTTGGGAATCTGCGAACAGGATTTCTTCCCTGACTGTTGTTTTTGGAAGGAAAGTGATTCACCCTTGCTGAGTTCATTGCAAGCCCCAAGTTACACAGTGTTCCAACTGCCACCAGTGATGGATCCAATGGTGGTGCTGAATGATTTGGGGATTGAAAGTTACTTGGTTAATGTTTCCATTGCATTTCCTCTCTAGCACAAAGTATCATTATTGCAGAGTCAGGTAAGAAGAATGACATTTCATAAAATTCAGGATAAAAGCATTTTCTAAACAATTAGCTTGATGTCTTCCCAATCAGATTCATGACTATGATTTCTAGTTGTTTATCACTGATATAGAGAAAAAACCCCATAAACAGTAAATTAAAATAACTGGAATTGACACTATGAGTTCCCAGTTATGAAAATTGCAATTTAGCTGTAGGCTACCTGCAAAATACCTGTAAATCTTTAAAAAAATTCTTTACTGCTCCTGAAAAATCTTTGTAATGCCCTTATTTGGTATTATTCTTTTCTCGTTTCTGATACACATATGAGTTTGTTCCCAAAACACAGGCCTGTCATGAAGAACACAAAGGCTAAGCAGGCTGGAAACTCCTCAAAAAAAGCCTGTACTGCTAAAGAAAAGAAATATCCATTCCATTGGCAAGTTAGACTTTCTGAAGGAACTGGATATTGAGCTGTCTCACTAGCAGAAAGGAAGATGGATGACTCTTCCTGAATTAGATGCTTGAAACTTGCTTTCTGCTCAAAAGAGAATATGACCAATTTGGGAAAGAGTTGCCTCTAACTCTGGGAATGCTTTATCATAAATAGTAGATTGTATTTGAACTTTACTTGAGTGTTTTAAAGGTACTATTACAGCTTAACCTTCAAAATGAATAACAGTTTATTTGTGCAGTTACTCACTGAAATAGGTTGAGATACCCAGGTTAAAAAATGTTCTACCCTGTCCTTTATGCCCTACTTTTTCTATTCATTATTAGCTGGGTTTATTACTCATCTTATTTGTTCCTTTTTAGGTTCAGAGGCAGCAGATTGATTACCTTGTGTTGGCACCTGAAGGGCATGGAGGCAAACATGAGCTCAGACCATCCTCTTCGGGTAAGAAGCCACAGGTGGATTCTCAAGGAAGCATTTTGTAGCTTCTGACCTTCCCCTGTTCATACAGAACCTTCCAGAAGGAAGTCTGGTACTCCAGGGAGAGTCTGGAAAGGTCACACTCTACTGTAATGGGGTCATTAATTCTGGCTGTCCAGGTGATGAGTCCTGAAGTCTCAGAACCACTTTCACTCTTTCTAAATGACTCAGATCTGGCACTCAGCCTTTTCAGCAAAGAAACCTGGATCCAGGAGATGAGATGCCAAAGGGGAAGCTCCAATAATGAAGTTACAAGTAGCCCAGAACACACTGTCTGTATTTTTTCCCCTGGATTTCAGCTAAGGCAAAACACTGGAGAGAAGGTGAGATACAGGAATCCCAGGTACTGTTTTTACTCCTACAGTGTGTTCTGGAAAAACTTTCACTGTTATGTGAGCACCTAACCTGAAAAATTCTATGCAATTTACAGCCAGTATTCATACACAAATACATCTTTAATACTGTTGAGGGTTTTTTAATTAGAAGAAAGTTGTCTAATAATTGCATTGCCAAAACTCAAAATCCATCTGTATTTTTGTGTGATTTAAGTGGCTCTATGAATAATCCAGCTGTCATACAGGCCCTGGATTTGACTCATATAATTTACTAACAACATTAAGTATTGGAAATAAACTTGGATGCTCAGTTCCTTTTTGAACTTAGCCTGTGTATATGTACCAGGTCCCAAAACTTGTGACACAGTTCTTTGTTTCAGAGACAGGTATGTCCATCAGAAGCATCAGCTGCCTTACAGAGCCACAAATATGAAGTTAATAAGACTTACTATTTTTTTCTATTACTTTTAAATACATTTATGCTCAGTGCAAGGCATAATTAAATTATTTTAAGTACCGTTATGTTTAACACCTATGAAATGGGCATTGGTGTAAACCCATATAAATCACAGGAAAGTCATGCAGGAGAAAAATGAAGAGCAAAGTTAAGCCAGACAAGCTTTCAAGAATTGTTTGTTGTTCACTAAATGTTCTAAAATACTTCATTAAATAATGCAGTGGTGAATGATGAATTTCTGTATTAGTAAAATATGGTGGAATTTCTAGGGCTGCTAAAAGTTAGAGTACTATTCTTTATTCAAAATATAATCAACTTGCACTGCAATGTTGTGCAAAAATAATGCTTTAATTTAGCTGTAGACATAATTCATTAGGATTCAAATGAAGGAGACAAAGTTAAACAAAAATCCACATTTGGGGTAAGTTTCTTATGAAAGTCCTAAACAAAGGTGATGCCCAAGCCCCAGGCTGAGCCCACCCTGCCAGTGCCAGGCACTTCTGGACAGGGGTGAGGGGTGGCATTGGCAGTGCTGGGTAATGGCTGGACTCGATGACCTTAGAAGGCTTTTCCAACCTAAATGTTTCTATGATTAAGATTTAATTAACCTCTCATATAAACTTACAGACATAATGAAATTAAATGTCTCAGTGACTCAAAACTGTCAATCTAAGTTTGCTATGCATATTCTTTAGGGTTTGTGTGAAAAAAGACAGTATAAGAGCATATCAGTAAAACACTCTATACACTTATGTTTTAGCACAGCCAAAAACCTGTCTTGTTGGAATTTTGGGACTTGCCATTCCAATACATTCACAAAATCCATGGTTTTCTTACCTGTCACTTCAATGCAGAGCTCCCCCTGGCTTCAGGAGTAACAGCATTTGGATATTTTGCTGATTTTTCCCATCCATAACTTCCCTCTTCAAGCACTTAATAGGCTTTAAAAAAAGAAAGCAACACAACATGAGAAATACAAGAGTGCAGGGAGGGGCGACATTCATTGAACATTGGGATTTTTTGTTGTTTTTTCCCTTCACTGTAGACATTCCAAAGGTTCTTGGAAATGTTTCATCTGTCTCTTCCTTTGAGCATATTCTCCTAAATTTCATTTAATTGTGCAGCCACCAAATAAGAGCTGTTCAGGCAGTGATGCAGAAGGATCCATCAGGGACTGCTTTCCCAATATTTTCCTGCATGAACAAGTAGGCAAGAGGAGAATGGAAAACAGCAGGAATAGTAGGAACATTCCATGGCTTGTTTCCTGCTAGCCTGACTTGCTGGCAGACATGAAAGCTCCACCCTCAGCAGGACACTCTGATCTCTGGGCTACTGCACAGAATTGCCACGGGCTTAGGCAGGATCACCTCTTTCAATAGTTTTAAGATCAAAGTGTTTTAAGCCTTTTTTCAAAGTTTTGGTTTTTTTTATCATTTTGTTAAAATTGTCAAGCATTACAGACAGCTGATCACAATAAAAACCAATAGCATAAGGATAAGCTCATGGGCTCTGAGGAAAAAATGTGTTACAGCACACCTAGTTTGATAAGCTTTTTCCTACACACTTGCAAGGCTGGATAGAGTTTTTCTAGAGAACTCCTGGGAGATAAATGGAGGGCCAGGAGAATGTAAACAGCACACACAGAACCAAAACCTCTTCAAAAAGGGAAAGTGTATGAAAACCTGCACACAGTTCATTATCAACAGATCTGTATCGAGGTGGAGAGAACTCCAGAGGAGTCTGCAGGATCCAACCTGAGGCCAGAACTATTCCCCATCTGGATGTTAATTCCTTGGATGACAGTCTTTAGAAATAGGCTGCCACAACACAGAATTTTACAACTCTATGGTCAGGCAGGTGCTCCTGACCTCACCATCCAGCTGGGGAACATCTGGTTAGGGTGCAGGTTCTGGGGAATTACTGTGGATCACAAAATGGGCAAGACGCAGCTGTGCCACACTGCAAAAGAAAATCCCCATGCAGACAAAGACCTGCCACAAGAGCAGGTGTAATTCTGTCCTGCTCCACTCACCAAGGAGATCTCTGCTGGAGCACTGAGTCTGGGGCACTGTCCTGGGAGAAACATGGAGATCAACCACAGCACAGAAAATGTGACAGAGAAAAAGAGTGGAAAGCAATAGGACTGCCTAAGCCTACAGCCCAACAACATGATTTTCAAATATAGGAAAGGTCACTATAAAGAAGACAGAAATAATCTCCTCTGCCTACTTGTAGCTGATACAAGAGGCCATGGATTGAAATCACAGTAAGGAAGGTTCAAACTGGACTTCAGCATATGGTCCATGGGGAGAGCTTTAGTGACAGGCTAGAGAAACAGCTGTCAAGACTATTTAAGAAGTTGTCTTCCTTGTCCTTCCCCATCCTACAGCTCCAAACCAAGGAGCAAGGTTAAGCTCTGATAAATGGCATCACTACCTCAGTGTTGTTCCTGTGGATTTGATCAGTGTGTACGTGAAAAATAATGTTATCTGGTTGCAGTGTAGTCCCCTAACATAGAATGTCTATGTTCTCAAGTGTATTTTGGAAACAATTTGAAAAATATCAAGGTAAGAAATTAAATGAAAAAACTGGGAGAATGGAAAGTGATGAGAATGTTCCCAACAAGGAAAAACATTTTAGTAACTAAGTGTTAAATTATCCAGGTGAACTGTCTTAATTTTGTTCTATTTGGAAAGAACAGCATTTTGATTTTCAAAACATTTTCCAATGCTAAACCATCTTCCTGTTTTTCAAAATCACAACAGTGTCTCGAGAGGAGCTTTTACCTCACCCCTCAAAGTGGTAAACTTTAGGAGTTGTGTTCTTAAGAGTAATGTTTTCTTTGGGGTGCAAATGAATCCTGCTCTGCTGCTGGACAGACTGGTGCCTCCCACCAGTGCCAGGCAGGGCTGGAGCTGTTCCCACACAGAGTGTGTGCCCACATCTTGCCTCTGAAGGGTCAAGGGGACAACAACTGGCTGAAGAGAATCCTCTGAAAGTTTCACAGGCAAAAAAAAAACTTTCTCACACCTTTTGTGAAAAACAGCAGGGGTAATCCAAGAGATAGTTATGATATAGGAAGGGCTAGAACTCATTTGACATATGCCGTGTCATAGGCCATGAAATAAAATTTTTTCTGGCTGTTTCTATCTGAGGCCTTCAAGAGAAGTGAACTCTATTTAAAGGTGATTAAAACTAAAGTGATTCTTTTTCCAGTGAGTTTTTGTATTTGTAAAATTCATCTGGAAGAATCAGTTTAGAAAATACATGAGATCTTCCCAGAAGTGACCACAAACCCTAATTTTATCGAAGCTGAGATAACTAAATGTTAAACTATCAGCTTTCAATATTACTGATACTGTTTGTGAAATTTTCCTAACTCTGAAATTAGTATTATATGCCTGTAATCCATTCTTCCAGGAGGACAGCCTGAAGCTGTGGATCTGCAGAGCCCATTGATGCCACTGCTCAGAGACAGTCTGGCCCTTCCCAAATTCCTCAGGAATATTTCAAGTGAGCCACATGGAGAGTGAGGGCTGACTGGAGTGCAGATGGAGATGGGAATGTTCACCATCACACAAGTGCTGCAGTCTGGTAGTGGGGAAAGAAAGAGGGGGAGATAAAGCCAGACATCCCTGGATATCCTGCTGTGGCTGTATAACTGCATGACATTATTAGAGAAATGCCTGAAATGAGTTATGGAACTAATTAAGGAAATATAAAAGCCATGGATAAAAAGTTCCTTGTTAAGAATAATTGATAGTACAAATCTTATTTGAAAGGTTAACAAGCTCTTGAAAATTGTTGAATCAAGTACAGACTGATGTTTTTAATATAATTATATAGAGCTAGCAGATGGTATAGTCCTTTTTATTATATTGTCAGCTATTAGATTTTCATTTTGAAAGCAAATAACTTAATTATACTAAAGATTTGTATGGTTATTTTAAAAGATTTTTTCATTTTCTACTATCTGTATGTACTGATCAAATGCATAATATTTATCATTTATAAAAACCTGAAAGACAAGATTTAAATAAGAATTCAGAGTATTTTACTTTTTTCTGAAAAACTTTATTTTAAGTTTTAATTAAAAGCTCAATTCCCATAATGAATGACATAATTTTAGATATGTAAATATACTTTCAGACCAGCTGAGTTCTGAAGCACTTTAAGAAAACAAAGCAGCAGGGAAAAGCTACTCTTAATTCAATAGTTCTAGTTCCAAAAAGCCACTGAAAAATTAAACTTAATATGCCAGATGATCCACCAATTCAGAAAGATGAGGAGTCAGGTGATTACCTCATCTTTACACCCTCCAGTCTGCCAGTCTGAATCTGAGACCTCCTTTTCACCCATGTTCTGAAACTCTGCAATAAATGTCACTCCCTACCTTAGTGTTTCTAAAACAGAACCTTCATATAAGACTCGGACTTCTGCCTCCCATTGTGCTGCTTCTACTACTGAGTAACACATTCCACAGACCTCTTACACATCAAACCCAAACTGAAGAGAGTTCAGGATTCATAGGTGGAGTAACAGCATATTTTTCTCATTACAATCAATGAGGTTCCACTGTCTGAGGACAGCAAGGAAGCAGTTCAGTTCATCAGGAACTGGAGTGACAGGACAAGGAATAATGAGTTCAGAATGAAAGAGGGAAAATTTAGCTTAGATATTGAGAAGGATTTGTTCCCTGTGAGGGTGGGCAGGCCCTGGCACAGGTTGGGCAGAGAAGCTGTGGCTGCCCCATCCCTGGGAGTGTCCAAAGCCAGGTTGGACAGGGCTTGGAGCAACCTGGGCTGGTGGGAGGTGTCCCTGCCCATGGCAGGGGTGGGACTGGATGGGCTTTAAGGTCCCTTCCAACCAAACCATTCTGTGATTCTGTGATTTACTAAGAAGGTGAGTGCTCTAATTTATTCTTACAAGTGTCAGACAAAACGGAGTTAGTCCAAACTGATTTTGGAATTTTCCATAAGGAGTACTCATCATAGACTCATAGAATAGTTTGGGTTGGAAGGGATCTTAATGCTCATCTAGTTCCACCCCCTTGCCATGGTCCACTAGACCAGGTTGCTCAGGTCCTTACGAAGTAGGACATGAATTACACCCTTTGTATTGGTGTTCATCTCATCTAAATGTAGCAATCAGAAAGAGAAGCATGTACTTGTTAAGATTCCTGTATAATCATGGGGCAAACCACCAGACACCTGCCAGGGCCCTTTGGAGGTGCTGTTTGCTTTTATCAGAGTTAGCAGAAGTCCAAACTGCTCCTGAGGAGAATACATTTAAAACAGGTAAGTTAGATGGAGGAAGAGGGATACTATACAAACTTAAGCCTCACTAAGTTAGAGAAAATGTGCCCATATTCCTCAAACTCATCAATATAATTTGCCTTGGGAAGGGAACAGAAAGCAAGACTTGCCCAAATACCTTCCCAGCTGTGCTTTCATTTCCAATTCTTCAGGCTAATGCTCATCCCTTCCAACAACTTGAAGCTCTGCTCACATGGCATGTGAGGAACCCGGGGATGGCTGTCAGTGAGGCCATAAAAATAGATAGCCTGAGCTTGATGGCTCTTGAAATAATCACACTGCATCAGTGCTTCAGCTGGGGTAGGAAATGAAGGATGGGAAGAGCTCCTTCTGTGAGCTAAGAGTAAATAACTGACCCAGACAAGCTCAGACATCCTGCAGTTTGAACTTAATGAATTCACTGGACCCTTGACTGGATTAAAATAAATAAAACATACTTTCTCACTTGCAAGTCCCCTCAAAATAGTCACAAAACAACTACGAGGTCACTTAAAGGAAACTAAAAGTCATCTAAAACTTCATGGATTTTTAACCAATGGGCTACAATCGAAAAGCTGTAACAACAATGTGTTCAATTGTCTATTTCACACTCTTGTAGTCATTGTCAAAGGACTGGATTTATGCCAGTCTTTCTGTCCTTCTCTACAGTCTTTGTCACAACAATCAAGCATTGCAATTTTATAGACTTATATGTTCTCTCAAAGATAACAGTAACCAATATTCCTTTGACATTTTCAATGTTCTATAATTTTACGGAATGGTTATTCTTATTCTTCCTTTTATGTTCTCAGAACTGATGAAAAAGCGATGAAACAGCCAACAAAATAAAATACAGAATTATTAAGAGGTTAAAGTAGTGAGCCTGACTACTGTCTCTTATGCAACACACAGGGCCTAAAGGTTTTTGTTTCACTTTTGATCATTCTTGTCATAGCTGTCTTGCAAAGTAACATCACACTACACAACAGGCTCCCACAGGAACTGCAGATCATATCAAGCATCACCACTTCCCAGCTTAGACAGTAGGCTCATTTCAGGTGATTCCATGTCCTTTAAAAACTGCTTAGCACACCACACGTGCTTCTGCCCCTTTCTGTGCAGATATGCGTAGGTATGGCTCAGGATAAATCCCAAAGAAACTACTCTGCTGCAGACACTCCTCCTCCTACAGAGCTGAAAGAGCCAGTAAGTGACAGATGTTTGTCATGCTGATAATCCAACCCTGGAAGGAATGTGAGCCTGCAGTAATGGAGGGAGTGTAAGAAACTGTGCTGTAGAGCATTAATGGTGTCCTAAAACGAACTGAAGATGAAATAACACAGTAAGTTCTCAGTGGGGAAGGAAAATGTAACACAGTTATCCTTGCATGCCAAACCCTTGAACAGACTCTCCAGCTGATCTACCATGTGGTTCCTCTGTGAATTCAAACTGGAGGCAACAGGGAAAGGATGAGTGGGGCATAGGTACAGTGCAGGCAGACTAAAGAATAAGAAAGAACAGAGAGAACTGCACCACTGAGTGCAGAATCATTTCCTGGACTGCAAACACTTCACCTGCAGTTTCCCTTCTGTCTTTTGCAATATGCCTGCATACACAAGGTTTGTGAATGATGAAAGCACATTAGTTATTGTAATCAAAGGAAGTGAAACTGCATCACTGAAGCTTTTCTAGTATTCAAATTAGTTATTTATGTCAGTCTTCATTTAAATTTTTTCCCATAAATGTGAACATTTTGGGTGTTTTATGTTAGCTCTATCTCCACAGACTCAAGTGTCAATCTACATTTTCAACATCTGAAGACGTGAACCTGAGGAAGGAGTGGAGAAGATGTGAATGAGGACAAAGTCACCTTTCAACACTGCAGAGTCCTGCTTTGGCTGGTTCCTTGTTTGGAAGCTTTCCTGACCCCTGATCATTGTCATCTCATCCTCATCCCTTCTGGGTGCACAGCACCCTCACTTGAACCTGGGGGAACCACGTCCTCTTTGTATTCTCCTCCCAGGGGCAATCCCTTGCAACCAGCAACACAGAGAGACTTCTGTCCTGCTTCAGGTTCTTGAAAGTCTGGGATGTGCCAACATTTCGGGTTCCTGGTATTTGATGCTAAGCCTAAGGTAACATAAAAGGGCACCCAATAAAGGGGTTTACATAGTGACTTGTATCTTCCAATCTCATTCCTGCTGCTAGTTGGGAAGTCACAATGTCCTCGGTAGTGATAGTCTCCTTCACAGTAATAAGCTTTGGGGCCTGGGCTAAGAGCAGAAACTTCTCCCTCAAGGACTTAATCCAACAAAATATTTGAGCATATGCATAATATTTAAGGGTAGGATGTTAAACATTTTGCTGAATTGTCATCTAAAATGCATAACCGAATAACAAGCAAACTAAGTCAGAGTGCTCAGAAACACTTCTCCTTTGAACCCCTACTGTAAGACAGCTAAAAACACGCCAATACTGACAAACAGCTGGAAAGAACCTACAAGTTTTTACCAGAGGCATTTATTACTTTTTTGAGTGTTTGATGCCTTCTTATTCCTTTGATGCTCTCACAAACAGTGGGTTTTACAGGGGAATACAAAAAATTGAGATATAACTCCTTCAAATAAATACACAGACTAATATCAAGTAGCTTTTTAAATGCTGTCCCACCAAATTGTCTTTATGAGCCAAAGAAAGGTGCATAGATAGTCCTGTGTGAAATGCTGCCTGGCAATGCTTTCAGAAGGAAGGATCAGAGGAGTTTGCATGCAGCTCAAGGCAAAATATGCCACTTACAAAAGACTATGGAAGACAGCAGGTAATTCAAGAATTAGAAACACCTTTTGACTGAGAAAACCTGAAGGGCAAATATGATCTCATGGACAGAAAAAGGATTCAGGTGATTTTCAGTAAAAATATTCCAATCCCTAGAAAGGGACCAACTGGCTTCGAGCTATCACAGACCAACAGACAGCGCTCAGTTGCTTCTGCAGGGAACCTTCTGAGGTGTCCAGGAGGGAAAGAGGACTCTGGCTGGCAGGCTCTGCCCAACAGCCAGTCTCTCATCCATCTGAAATCAAAGCAAGCAGAGCGGAAAAGAAGGGTATTAATCTATAAATTATGTGGGTGATTTTTTTTATTCTTTTTAAAGGAAGAAGCAACTCATGTAATGCAAGAATACACAGAATATAAACACCAAAGGAGAAGGGAAAAGTGAGAGAAAGCATGAATAGAGATCAAAGTAAAAGAGGGGTGGACAATGAGATTACTCTGGGGTCTAGACTTGATTTAGTTAATGCATTGGGCAAGGCTGGAGAAATATGTAATTTTTGTAAAGTAACAGAGTGCACTGCAGGAACAGAACAGAGGAACCAGAAACAATGGGAAAAGAGATAACAGGAAGGTAATGCAATCATGGTGGGGATGTGAGGACAGGATGAAAGAGTACAAATAGAGCTGGTGTTGAGCTGCCACATTTCAGAATCCCAGAATCACTAAGACTGGCAAAGCCTCCCAGCCCCTAGAGCCCACCCTGTGCCCGATGCCCACCTTGTCCCCCAGCCCAGAGCACTGAGTGCCACGGCCAGTCCTGCCTTGGGCGCCTCCAGGGCTGGGCACTCCAAACCTCCCTGGGCAGCCCCTGCCGAGGTCTGACCACCCTTTCCAGGCAGAAATTCCTGCTGCTGTGCCCCCTGCCCCTGCCCTGGCCCAGCCTGAGGCCGTGCCCTCTCCTCCTGTCCCTGTTCCCTGGAGCAGAGCCCAACCCCCTGTCCCGGCTCCCCCCTCCTGGCAGGGATTGCAGAGCCAGAAGGTGCCCCCCGAGCCCCCCTTTCTCCCGGCCGCGGGCCCCCCCCCCCCCCCCCCCGCCCCAGCTCCTTCAGCTGCTCCTGCTGCTTCAGCCCCTTCCCAGCTCCGTTCCCTTCTCTGGCCCTTCTCTGTCTTTAGACTATTGCTGGTAAACTATGAGGTAATAAATATGAAAACAGAGAGAACAAAGCAGGCTCCAAAGAGGCTCTCTCCTGGGGGACCACTCCTCATCTCAGGGGTAGAGACAGAGATCATTGCTGTCACTCAGGAGACATTCCCACCCTGACAGCGGGAGCAAGCAGAGCCCAGTGCCCTCTGCAGTGCTGCTCCCCAGTGCTGCACTGGGTGGGTAATGCAGTGGATTGCAGGCATATTGCTCCGGGGAAGGTCTGGCTGTGGCTCTTGGAAGGGCTGAAGAGCAGCAATGGGCTCTTGCATTGACATACAAGGCAGTGCCTTTCCTGGTTTATGCTGCAGAAATCAGTCTGTGACACAGCTGGGTCTGTTTTTTTCTGGGTTAGTGGCAGAGCCTTGCAGGTTTTGACACAGCAAAGTATATATTTCACAATATCTATATACACCAAATTACTACACACAATGCATACACACAGTGGAATATGCATTAAGCCCATAATAATAAATACTGTTGGTTATATTTTTAGTTACATTATCACCCAGCATGAAGAGTAATTACTAAGATCATGAGTTGGTTCCACTTCCAAGTTAAAGAATATATAAAACCAGACTGTAAACAAAGATTTTCAATTAACAAAAATGAAACAGCAGAAAACCCCTCCACAACAAAACCCCTGAAATTAAGAGCACTTCTATTCGAGATGAACAGGAAAGCCTCAGGACATAACTGAACTCAGAAACACAAAATCATCTAAAACTTTTTTCTACAGAAAAAGAAAGAGCTTCAGAAGGCTTCCAGCCCTAACTGGGTGATAATCACCTCTAAAGAGATATTAGCTACACATTGGAAGTAAAATAAACAGCATAAGAAAGCTACATTTTAGATAGAAAAGTGTGAGAATAATTCAAGAATGGCCCCATATCAAATGTTTTCTACATAGTAACAAGTGCCTTCAGTTCTATAAATAGAACATAAAAAGAAGAGAAGACATTAAGATGCTGTAAGAATTAAGACTAATTTTTACGAATTTATTTTAGAATTAATGCTTTTCTTTGGCTTTCAATAAGGGAAGTGAAGAGTCTCAGGCAAAAAACACACTGTCTAATGGGAATAAAGTAGTGAAATGGAGGCTGCCACTGTCAAAAAACCACAGAGATCAAAGGATTTAATGTGCTTACACTCTGAGGACCAGAGAGTTTCCTTCCCAGAATATATGAAAGCATAGAGAGATGAAGTGCAAGTGAAATAGGAGAGGCCTCTATCAGAGAGGTGAGGCACTGTCTGACCAAAGAAGAGCTGAAATCATACTTATACTTCAGAGAGAGGGCAAAAGGTGAGCCAAATAACAGCAGATCCATTAGTTTTATCTCAATGACACTAAAGGCTCTTGAACACATTCACGGGAAAGTGTAATAGAAAACCTGGGTGTAAACAGAGCTGAAGAGGCAGCCTGCAGTGGTGTGGCTGGCACAGGGCATGGCACAGACCAGCTCAGTGTGGCTTCTGTGAAGCGACAGCTGAACCCAGTGATATGGGGATTGGGTAAGCCTGTACAACACGTAAGGAACTGGCCAAGAGAAAAGAGGGAGAAAGCAAGGGAAAAATATAAAATGCAAAGTCAGGCATTTATTGACTAATTACAGAAACTTTTGTGAAATGCTGGGAGTGTGGCACCTGGAAATGTCACGGAACATGAGACCTTCTCTGCAACAGCTGCAAAGCTGCTCCCCAAGTCTCACTCAGGACCAGACCCAGAGCAGGCAGGAGGGGGATTAGAGACTCTCCCCTAAGAAGACTTGAAAAAATGACTAAAAGGCTTTCTTGTTTAGCCCAGCAAAATGCCAGCTGCAAAAAAGTACAGCTGTGTTCAATGTACACAGTGGGAAGGTGAAAGAAGGGTAAACACAGTGCTGGCAAAGAACAGATGGGTAAACTGGCATGAGACGAAGGTTGTAGGGACAGGTGAAGCCCTCCAGCCCTGTGCTTTCTGTTCACAAGCACTTCACAGCAATAATTTCATCATAAATGCCTCTCTTGGTGTTGAGTATACTGAGATTTGTCTTGCACTGAAGGTGCTGTATGTCAGTTTGGCAACCAGAGCACATATTACACTGTAATAATATGTTTCTACTTACTTAGGGGGGAGCGTGTTCCTCCCTTGTCTCTGTAATCAAAGGACCAAAACCCTTCCAGTGGATAAGCTCATTAAGAACCATAGGAACACAGCATAATCCTGCTCAGAAAGGACTTCAGAAGATTTCAGGTCCACCCTCCTGCTCTTGGCAGGATCAGCTGCATGGGGTGCACTGGCTGCACCCACTCTGGACTTGAAAAGCTCCAAGAGTGGAGACCACACCACCTTTTTAGCAACTTGTTCCACTGATTAAAGATTTGATTGGGATAAAGCTTCACTCTATATCTAGATGGAAAAAGCCCAGCGCAATCCCACATCCTCCAAAACACAACCAAACTATGAAAGGGAATTTAGCAGAAAAATGTTATAAGGAATAGTGTAACAATTGCCTTCACTCAGACTTCTCTCTTTTATGAAGTACTCATTTAAATACAGAAGAGTCCTAAACCCTTTGGGTTCAGGTAAAACACAATATTTCCTTCTTGCCACCTCTTTCAAATCTAAGTGCAGACAGAGCCAGAAAGAGCAGGGATCTAATTGTCTCTTCAGACCCTTTCTGACCCTGTGATTGAACCACTGAGCACACAAAGCACAAAACAAACATCTCTGGAGTGTTTGCCACAGTTTCCTTTCTTGTTTGTGCCATGGTAGGGAAAAGACATCGTGTGCTTCAAGAGACAGTGAGAAATGGTTTGTTACACTGAGTAGAGCTCCCACTTTATTAGATCTTGGGGAAACTGGTCACACACAGACTCTTCCCAAAACCCTCTGTCCCACTTTCCTTCCAGAAACCTCAAGGACAGTCCCCATTTCAGGGCAGTCAAAAATCTGAAGGCAATAGGGAACGAGATATAGGTTAGGGGAAGGAGAGCAAAAGCAGGATGTAAGTTAATTCATCGTAGGCAGCATGACAGAAATGGGTCTTTAAGATGGACATCCATGTGCACAGTCCCTGGAGGGAAGTTCCAGGAGGTCACACAACACTCGAGAGCCATCAGAGAGGTGTAGAGAATGAGTTGGCATTACCTTCCCCTTGTGGCTTTTCTGAAGAACAAATTTAATCTGACCCACTACAGGAATACTTTAAAAAAATTACAGATTTTATGTAAAATATTACAGATTTATGTAAACAGAGGAAAACAGAGATTTTTTTTTTCTCCCTTGGCCTGGAAATGTATGCTGTAAACAAAACCATCCAGTGTCTGCTCTGTATAGACTGCAAGGCAGTCAGTGTGGATGCGTGTGAGTGCTCACTCATTTAAATGTTCATAAATGAGTTAACAGGACTATATCTCCAAGAGGAAAAATACTGTATCAGTATCAATTAAATATTTTTGATAATTTAAATAACTTTCTTGATTTTCACAAATTCATCACTGATAAAAAGTTGTAAAACATCCTTGTAATATTTGCAAATAGAAATCTTTTAAAAAATACTGAAGACCTGTTGAATTTCTCAGATGTATATAATTTGGGCAGACTGATGTCATGGAGAAATATAAATCTCACAGATTATTCTTTTACCTTTACAGGAACAAATATCCTAAAGCATTTCACAGTGTTTCAAGTACCTCCTGAAAAACAACAGAATCACTTCATTTCCATGCAGTATTTAGACCCAATCCCATGTGAAGATAATAATTTCTATTTGTGACATATACCTTAAGCAAACACAACTTCATGGCAAGAAATACTTCAAGATGATGAAATTAATTGTAACTCATGTTTGTTCTCTTTGCATTAATACAGTAACCCCAAAGAAACAGATCAAAATATTTTAGCTTTAATGGAGCACCCCTTGGATATTTGTTTATCCTAAAAACTTTCCTCTGATGAATACTTTAGTTAATTGTATTCTCTTATTTTCCTCTTCATCATACTGGTGCTTTAAAGAAGCCAGGGCTTTTGTTTATCTTTAGTTCAGCTTTTTGTTTGTTTAATTACCTCATCTGAAATTCTGGTTTGTAAATCAATCTCTTCTTTCGAGTGCTGATTAAGAGCAAACACTCAAACAAGCCTAGACACAAACAGAAGTTTCCCATCCTCATGCCCAGAAGCTGCACACACTTCTGACTATGAGCAGGTTTGGATATTTCCAGGTATTGAACACATGACTAGTGTGAACAGATGGGGATTTGGTGTTGGCTTGCTCCTCTGGAGGAACACTATCTCCACAGACAGCATCTTCCAGAGATGATGACTGATACACTGAGAGCCTTGGTGCTTGTCAAAGGCATGACCTGGAACCACAACTCTTGAAATAACACTTTTTCTTTCTCAAAAAGATATTTATGAAACCTTAATTGCTGGTGGCACCAGCAGGGCTGACTGAAAGTGTCCACCACAACCCTAAAATGCATGTGCATTGTTGGAGGGTACCAGGAGTTTCCCCCCTTTTATTATTCAGTAGCAATTTCCTCCTTTGCCTTCGACCTATTCTCTTACCAAATTACTAATTTATACTTAGTGGAGCTAACAGAACTGCAAATGTTGGACAATATTTGTTTCAAGCCAATAAGGTTTGAAGTTCTTAAAATTCTCCAACTCTCTAACCCTTAAGAATCTGTATTTCCTCTTTCCATCCTATCCCTCAAGAGGGGTTACCTTTCTAGAACTTGCAAATCACAGTAAACAAAGGTCAAAGAATTGGCTCTTTGGGAGCAGAATCACATTTGGGGAGTTTAAAACCATTTCCAAATATTAAGACAGGTTTTTAGGCATGAAAGGCAAAAAGCCAGGAGAATTGGCCTTTAGAATTAGTCTACTTTTTATGTATCTTTTACCTTATTGTTTCAGATACGTGAGAGTGTATAATAACAAACACAGGTCACAATATGTATCTGAGACACTCTAAAAAGCATCAGAAATCTTTGTCTTCACCAGTGGTCTTGATCATCTAATGCTGATCAGATAACTCTTCTGCCAGTGTCAGATCCCACTTTCTGTCCTTTCTGTTCAGCATTGGGCTCTCCTTGCTCTCTGCTGGGGTATGTGCAGAAGAAATGAGGTTTTACCTTAATGTCTGTATGTACCTTGGGGTAGAGAAACCACTTCCACTGAGATTATGTGACAATCACACATCTAACCCCAAACAATTCCTTGTTCATAGCCCCAAATATCTCCATTTTAAATAAGCCTTGCTCGGGACAGAATGTGCAGAACTAGGTTAGGACTACAGATTGTGCTTCATAAATCAGTGTGGACATTTCTAGGTCTATAGGGGTATAGAAAAGAAAGACCAACAAAGAAATCTCTTGAAATAACCTTGTGTTGGTTTGGGATTTTTTTTTTAAAGAAATTCTGGCTCAGAGCAAGATCTGTGATTCTTTACAGCTGTCATATGCTATTGTGGCACAGGATGATTCATTTTAAAGTAGTGTAAAGGAGACAGCAAGGAAGACATGCCTTTACTCTATTTCCAGTGCAATGAATCCATGGAACAGCCTCAGTAAATTCCAGTCATTACATTAAAAGAAAATTAAGATATTGTCCATACTTGATACGTTTGATATACTGTACATTGATACATAAAATAATGTATTTTAAAAAGTAATGAGAACTTAATTCCAAAAGAAACAATGAAGAGGACATATGGAAATCCTACCTGGAATTTCTGAAACCCTGCACAGAAGTCCCCCATGAGTATTTAGAGACTTATGGAACTGAGAATGAACTTAAATTGTTTCAATCCCTGAAGAGTGAAAAGGTTTTGACACAACTTCTGTGCAAACAATGGCTAATGAATCAGGATTCTTCAGCTTGAGAAAGATGGTTGAGGGAGACAAGAATTCCTATACAGTTATGAAGGGAATGAGAATGGAAAGGGGGATGAGGCAATTCGTTCAGTTTACCTTAGAATTTTTACTAGAAGCAGGTGGCATCCAGCAAAGCTGCACATAACAGGTTTAGAAGAGCTGAACATGGTCAGTTCTTCTCCCAAGGTGTGGGTGAGCCACAGAAGAGGGCAGTGAAAGGGAGATTGGATAAATTAAATGGACAGATAAAGGGTAAGCAGAAACTCCCTAAGGCACAAACAGTTACATGGAGACTATTCCAGGGAAGTGCCTCTAATTGCTTCCTCCTGTCCTACACTCCATCCTGCTGGACACTTCCAAAGGTAGCACTGAGCTGGCTTAGTGCCACACACCTGCTCTTGCACCTGCCAGGGCAGTGGCACACTCAGCACGTGCCAGCCAAGTAGGAGGACCTTGCAGCATTCTGTTGCTGGCTCTGTATGACCAGTTCCCTGCTTCAGCCTCTTCCTTCTGATTGGAGGCAGAATAAGGCTGGTGTTAGCTAAAAGACACCCCCTTAGCCCAAAATCACCCACAGAATCACTGCAAACTGCAGAGCTTAAAAGAGCTTAGGAAATTCTTCAGGCTTTTACCTTCAGGGTAGCCCCTCCCACGTATTCTTCTTAGCTCTCATACTACTGAAAAATTTGTCTTCAGTTGCCAGTTTAGCTCTTGCATTGACCCAAACCTTTACTTAACAGATGTCTTAGGGATTCAGTGCAAGTTCCAACATTCACTTTACAAGGGTAAGATTTGATGTATTTGATGATTTAACATCACTCTTCTGATGTTTGCACACAAGTAGCTCTAGCCATAAAGAATCTCAGCATCTCTAATTTCATCATGGACAGCCTGGAAAGTCCAGGTGCCCAGATCTTTCAATAGGAAGCATGGAGGAGATGGGGGAAATTCCCCAAACCCAAGGGAAAATATTTGCAAAGCAGTCATAATAACCATAATAACAAATTATTTTCATTTGTTTAAAGGATCCTTATTTCAACATGACCTGCCAATGCATTATCATTGTTTAAAGAATTTCCAGTAAGGAAATGGTGTGTGCTCTGTGAGCAGTGCCCTTGGGTTCAGATGGAGGGGCTGGTGCTGAGGTGCTGAGGCAGAAGGCAGTTATGGTCCTGTGCAGGACCTCAGTTTTGAAGTTCCTAGCAGTAGTGATAGCTTGAAACAAAATACTTGAATATTGAGCTTTTAATCTTTTTGTTTATGCTTTTATAAAGTGAAAGCCAAAAACATTTAAAGTGAAAAATTAACTCAAGAGGTAGTTCAAGTCACAGTATTAAAATGCAGCATTGTGGTTTCCATGTTTCTTATTCTTGGTCTGAACAATTCAGCAAATATAACAAAATAACAAATATCATTAAATGCTGACATGCCATAAATCTGCATTTTCCCCCCTCTAAACCAGTATTTCTATGAAGAATGATACCTATGTGTATTTTCCAAAGACAAAATGTGCTGGAATTCAGCTGAGTACCTGTAATCTCCTCTCTGTGGCTCCTGCTCCCCCTGTCCTCACTGAATTCAATACTGTGCTTCCTTTCACATCCACAGTGCTGAGCACAACTTCATTGTAATGAAATACTTTTCCACCTGTATTCTGCACTGCTGTTGCTGCCACTGGTCCTGTTCTCCCCTCCTGGACTCCTTAATGTAATTGTTGGATGAGGGACTGTGACTAAGGTCTGGTTATGTGCATTCCAACTTTGTCTCAGCTCTCCTAGGAAAATTGTTGCTAAGGCAAGATCAAGGATATGAGCCAAAGTAGTGGAAGGTGAGAAAGGTGATAATGCTGACAGCAGAGCAGTAGTTGCAACAGTAACAGCAGGCAGAAAAACTCAAGAAGAAAAACTATGGGCACCAAGTTGTACACAACCCAAAGGAAGGAAAAAGGGTAGCAGAGAGCACCTCAGCAACACCAGAATCAGCCCATTCCAAGAAGAGCTGGAGGCAAATCCTTCTCCAGCTTCCTGGTCAGGGGGAACTCACTGAGTGCTGAGAGCACGTTAGTAGTGAGCACATTAGTCCCAGCTGCCTGTGGCTGTGGTGGAAGCCAACCAAGGATGCCCTGCTGTTTTTGTGTGTGCTCTAGTGAGTCTCTTAAAGATGCCTCAAGAGGCAACCCACCGACCCACAGTGTGATGGTTGCACTCAGAATGCCCTCAGGGATAAAGGAGTGGCTTCCTCACTGGCCTCTAAGAATCACAGGAATCCAAGGATGCACCTGCTGCCCACAGGCTTCTTTTGCTATGGAGAAATTCAACTTCTGCCCCATCAAAACCATAAGGATTTGATGATTTGAAGAAGATCCAGAAATTGAGATTGAAATCTTATCACATAGCAAAATATTTTCTATTTTTCTCAGAGAAATAAACAGGTGCTAGTGATATTATATCAAATTGAAACTTTTCTTCTCCTGTTTGAAATTTTTTTTCCTGCTTTTTGAGTCAAACCAAGCACAAGGGAAAAGTGAATGCAAAATAACAAAGAGAAAAAAAAGTGAGAAATGTAAGCGGAGTAGATTCTTGAGACAGCACTGTCTATGAAGTACTTTCACAGAGCATTACTTTTATTCAATACAGAGAAATCTTATTTCACTACATCACAGGCTATCCATTCAACAAAGTAATTCTGATCCATCTTTATTATTTCTGACTGCATTTCTCACTTTGTTGATGCCTTCTTCCCCTGCCAACCAGTCTGGAACAAAGTACTTACATTAAATGAGAAAACCAATGGCTACTGTTGCTTCTCCCACCAGCTGCAAGATCACTAAAATGCTCTGAAACCAAGCAAGAACAAATTGTAGATTTCCAACATCCCTATCTGAATCCACAGTATCACAAGGGTCTATAGGGAGCCCTCAGCCCACTGTTGCCCAGAGAAGGAAAAGAGAACACATGAGGTCACAAGGCAGGGCAAAGAGAAGGTACTGTCTTGGTTTGGATTAACAGATGGGATGGATCATCCCATGGAGGTGCCACACTCTCTCCACTAGAAGTTCAGTGAGAGCAGATGGTGAGCTAAGCCCAGCTTGCAGACAACTGGAAAGGTGGAAGATTTTGCTAATCTTGAAAGAAAACATTTCTATTGCTAAGTTCTAAGCCAATTCAGTCTAACTGCATAACTTGTTTGTGTATTTTTCAGAAAAATAGTAAATCTCAGATTTAAAAAAGGCCACAGCCAAGATGTTGAGAAGCCACAAGAAAGAATGAATTCCAGGCAGGGAATTATCTTCAGATTCAACAGTTTGTTCTCTTAATCATTTTTATTCAACTCAAAATATCAAGATGAATACCTGCTTTCCCTTAAAGCTCTCCTCCTGAGAATACTCCACTCTGTAGACTGCCAGACTAAATAATACATTTCTAAGTTGGGGAGGCTTAAAGAGACAACAGCAACAAATTCTGAGGAACAGCACTGGGGGCTGGGAAAAAAGGCAAAGCAGACAGCCTCAATGCAGCCATAAAATACAAATAAATCTGGATTTACCCAGATATAAATGTTTGAGAAAGGTACATACCAGGCCTGCTCTTTAGATTTTTGTTCTTTTTTTATGTATTCCAGAAAAGCTCTCATTTACTCATATTTCCACACATTTACTACGTTAAAACAGTATTTTGGAGGGGAGAAGCGTTTGACATCATGTGATAGTTTGGGCTTTAGTTTTAACTAGGCCTCAATTTAATAGGTTCAGACAATCCACGTAGATTAAGAGAGACAGGTATTACCTGACTTAGGTAACCAAAGACATATTTCATACCAGATGATGCAAACCTGAGATATGAATACAGAAGCAGGAGGTGTTCTCTCAATTCCATCATGTCTGCAGTGGATGCAGGTCGTGGTGCTGCTGCCCTGCTGACCTGGGCCTTGCTCCTGCCATCGCTACACGATATTTTGTTTTAGTTTCAGGAAAGTAGAAACATTTTATTGTTATGCTCTCTCTTTTGCCCTGCTGGGTGTCTTTTAGAGTATTTTATGAATCTAGAGTAATGAAATCTGATTTCGGTGGGAGGTAGAAAATTGTTGTTACATATAACTTGTGTAAGTGTGTGTATATTGTAATTTTCTCTTGATTTTCTCTTTTCTGTATAAATATATATAGTTAGTTTAAGCATAAACTGGTTTGCGTTTCTAGGGGTTTTTTTCCTTACTCCCTTTTCTCAGATGGAGGGAGGGAGGCTCTGACTCTGTATTGGGCAGCTGGAATTTTTCCACCTCAACCAAAGACACATCAGTATTTAAAACCTGTGTATGGTTTGGGAGTACTATATAGACACATAGACTGTATGTACCACAGACCAGACAAAGCAGTAGGTACAGCATTAAAGAAATTATTCAAGAAGATAAAGAGTTCTTACCCACCTGCCGATCAATAGCAGACCTCATCCTCATGAAATGGAAGGGCTTTTCAATCATGACCAAAGTAAAATCCAGCTGATGGCTGGAAGCTCAACAGGAGCCAACAGTGTGCCCAGGTGGCCAAGAAGGCCAATGGGATCCTGGCCTGGATCCAAACTAGCATGGCCAGCAGGCCCAGGGCAGTGACCCTTCCCCTGGACTCTGCCTTGGGGAGGCCACACCTTGAGTGTTGTGTTCAGTTCTGGGCCCCTCAGGTCAGGAAAGAGATTGAGGGGCTGGAGCGGGGCCAGAGAAGAGCAACGAGGCTGGAGAAGGGACTGGAGCACAAGTGCTGTGGGGAGAGGCTGAGGGAGCTGGGGGTGTTTAGCCTGGAGAAGAGGAGGCTCAGAGGTGACCTCAGCACTGTCTGGAACTCCCTGAAGGGAAGTTCTGGCCAGGTGGGGGTTGGTCTCTTCTCCCAGGCACTCAGCAATAGGACAAGGGGGCACAATGGGCTCAAGCTCTGCCAGGGAAAATTGAAGTTGGAGATGAGAAAAAAATTCTTTGCAGAGAGAGTGCTCAGGCATTGGAATGGGCTGCCCAGAGAGGGGGTGGATTCCCCATCCCTGGAGGTTTTTCACCTGAGCTTGGCCGTGGCACTGAGTGCCATGATCTGGTAAAGGGCCTGGAGTTGGACCAAGGGTTGGACTTGATGATCTTGGAGGGCTTTTCCAATCAATTCTATGATTCTATGATTATCTATGCGCAGGTTCAGGTGGGAGCACCCAGTGCCTCCCCCAGGGCAGGGAGTTCCACAATGGATGATCTGACTCTGGGAGTCATGGGGGATTTTGGAATCACTGATGGCCCATGAGCAGAGCTGAGCCCTCAGGTGGGTGTGGAGGTGCCAAGGACTCCCTGCAGGGGAGTTCTCCCAGCTCCTCTGCCAGGCTTCTTTCCCACCCAGCTCCCAGCCTGAGGGCTCAGGTGTGCCCTGGTCAGCTGCTGCAAATGGTCCAGTGTTAACAGTTCATGAGAGATTACACAGAGGCTGTAGAATACACAGCTTTGGTCACATCCACACAGTGGGTGAACCAGGACAACATGTCAGCACTCAGACTGTCCCTTCAGTTCATCTATGGCAGATTTAAAACCTAAATTAAAAGCAACTTCATAGCAGAGCTAGAATCAAATATTCCTAATGCTTGCTCTTACCACTTCATCATTAGTAAAATGCTTTTACCCATAATTGTTCCCATTAGAACAGAAGAAAGCAAGAATATAAACAACACTAAGCTTGATATGCAAGGGATGGCCTCTCCGTGGTTGAAGTGAATATGCATCATAGGCATGTTCCTCAAATTGGAGTCAACAATTATTCCACACATGGGAAAGAACGAAGTTGGAAATGAATAGGAGGATGTGAAAATCTGCCAAGTCATGTGTAAACGTGATGGCAGCCTGAACAGCCTGGATGTAAGTAAAAGATTCCCAAAGATATTCTTTTACTAACATTATGGGTTCAAAGCTTTTTTTCTTTAACCTTAAAAAGATGTACTTCCTTGATCAAAATGACTCATTGGGAAGAATTTATATTATTCAGATTTTTCCCTTTAAGTAACGAAAATATGCCTTTAATTATTAATTATTCTTGCTAAGAAGTAGATTTCATGGCTAGGTTTGCTGTTAGGATTTGTCTATCTCCAACTTATTGAAATTATTGTAAAGTGCCTGGCATTTGGAGTTCACTCTTGTCCCAAATTGCAATATGTCAGCTTAGAAACTTAGCCCCTGTTCCTCACTGAGAGGCCAACTGTTCTGAACAAGGGGCGTTCCTGGACAAAATGGCCTGCTGCCCATCAACAGCATGATTTGAGAAAGGACATTTCAGATCTTTTTAGTCATCATTTGCATTTTAAACCTGCACTTTAGAAATTGGTTTCCACCCCAGACTTCCTTCCCTCCTCTTGTCCTAAATATGCAAGAGAGATCAAAGTCACATTTGCTCGTTCACTAGCACATGTTATGTTCGATTTTCTTCCGTCACATGCACAGAAGTAAGGGCAGATGTTGCTAGAACATTCATGAGTTTCGTTCTGAAGTGTGCAGCCAGACACTTGTCAGTCTAATTTGATTTCCTGAGGACTGCGAGGGGGGTGCTGCAGGATAGTTCCATCTGTGACACTGAGCCACTCCTGCCAAACTCACTTGAAGCCTCCAATGAAGATGTTCTCTGGATTTTTACTTAAGGCTACTTTTTATTAGTTTTCTTCAAGCAGTTCCTATTTCCTTATTTTCTTTTTTTATAATTTATTTTTTATTTTTTCTCCCTGTTAACACAGCTATAAGGATGAGGAGGAGCAGGTTCAGGAGAATAAGGAAAAGATGCGCATTCCCACAAGATGGACACAATCTTTGCCACCTCCATGTTTTCCAATGCCTATTAATGACAGCAAGGGAGTTTCACAGAGGTTCCAGGGGAAGACTTTTCTATTATCCCACAGCTGAAGAAACACTGTAATTTACATACTTACATATATGTCAGATGCAAACTCTCTTTTTGGACTAACTGAGAGACTTCCATAAAGAGCAAATAACTTTTTTTTGCATTTTTACATAAAAGATTAACAAACATTCTACAATGCCTTAAAACTCTCTTCAGTTTTCAAGTGGTCTTTATTATGTTTACTCTTTCCATATTAGAATTAGTAAATAAAATTCAATTAAAGACTTATTGCTGAATATTACCTTTGAATAAAATACTTCAAAGTTTTTCAGAGGATTGGAAATGCTTCCAGATTTAGGGAAGGTATTAAATGGGTTAAAAGGTTTCCCAATGCTAGAATGAAACTTGCGCACATGGGAAAAGCCATTTTTCCTGCTTATTTTCTATAGGGATTGCATCGAGGTGTAACTTCTGGTAAGTGATGAACTTAGCTTATCCCTGTGAGTCAGAGAGGTGCCCAAGGTGAGTGCTTCAGTGAACATCACACAGATGGGAACACAGCCCCTGATTTTGCAGGGCTTGAAGGGTTTCCTGCCCAACAACTGGTGTGGTGCTGTATGTTCTCAGGTACTTTAACAGGATTTTCAGGGAGAGATTTGGAAAGGACCTTTTCACCATGTGCTGCAATGGGAAGCCCTGCTGAGGGCAGGTTTTGGTCCCACCGGCTGGTCCCTGTTACATCCCCATCCCCGTCCTTGTGCCCCATCCCCATTCCTATCC
>JAJPCS010000146.1:779985-817431 GCA_021164005.1 Willisornis vidua nigrigula
ACAGAGACACAGAGACACAGACACAGAGACACAGAGACACAGACACACACAGAGACACACACAGACAGACACACACACACACAGACACACACACACACACACACACACAGAGACACACACACACACACACAGAGAGAGAATCTCAAATTAACTGAATTGAACACAAAATAATGTAGAGAACTTTTGGATTACATCTCTGAGAACAAAGTGAATAAATATGATTTCCACCAAAACCAGGCAAATTACACAATCCTAAAGAACTAATAGATCACCGGTATAGTATACTGTGCACTTAGTCCCCCAGCAACATCAGATTTCAGATTTGTGTGCTGCTTACTGCTCACTGTGACACTCAGAAACTCTAAGTACCAAAGCCTAAATGTGGGCACAAAGAGCACAGCTCCCAGGGAAACTGTCCCCAGGCACCCAAGAGGTTCCCAACCCCTGCTGATGATCTGGGCAGGTACCTCCTCAGGCAATAGAGACTGTCATCCTGCAGGGTGGATCTCCAGAAAGACACAGAACGTCCTCATGTGTCAGTCTGAGACTGGGAAATGTTCCTGCAGCATTTATTGAGTGCAAATTTCACTGCTAAATGTGAATGGATTTCTGTTATCTACACAAGTCAGAGACAGGAATGGAAAACAGATTCACTGTGGAATAACAAGAGTTGCACTGAGCCACCTTTCAGTCTGCCTGAGCCACACACCCATCTCTCTGCCAGGAATATCTCCAGATGAAAGGAAAAACCTCTATTTCCTCCCTGTTATTACACTACACAATGACTCAGGGGAAGATACAGCTTCCCTACACACCTCACACACATGGTTGGAAAGCCCTGGAAAATTATCAAGCACCAGAAGAACATAGACTGACAGAAATGAAATTCCTTTTTTTTTTTAATGAATTAACAACCACCTTCTCCCCTGGACTAGTAATGGACAAATAATGTTCATCCTCCTATCCACCTTGCCTAAAATCCTCTTGGTCTGGGGGGTTTATCTCTGGAGAAAATGAGCATTTTCTCCTCAGAAGTGAATTTACAGCTCCTCAGTCTCCGCCTTCCAGAGCTTCACAGACTAAGTAAAAGGGAACAACCTTAAGATTTCAGAACAGACAATGCAAACTTGAGTATTTAGTAGTTTGCTTTTTAAACAGGTTTGTAAGTTCCTTGAAGGGGCAGTGGGAAGCTGTGCTGGGTGGACTGTGACTGCATTCAAGAAGAATCTTCTCTCCAAAATATTTCAAACAGCTTTTCCCAGGAGGAGGCACAGTCCCCAGGGAGCCACAGAAAGAAGTCCTGTGGGATTTCCAAGGGTTCAGCAGTCCCTTTCCAGACATACATCAGCTTCTTTCCCTGGCAGCAGTGAAGGGAAGGAGCTGTGCTGTCCTCTCTGGCTCCAGTTGCCCTTCTCAAGCTGTTGCAGATGTCCCATTCTGACAAAACAGTTGCTTATAAGCTGCTTTTGTTGTTTCTTTTTCAACACAGAGAGGATGCCTGACATGTAGAAAAATTTCTTTTCAGTACCTCCATTAGAAAATATTTTAAAACTTCTATCCATAACATCAGACTGACTGTTACAGAAAAGAGTATCTTCTATTTTAATGTATTGCCCAAATAAGAGATTTAAATTCAAGGGATAAATAATGAGACAAATACAAAAGTAGTCAGAGAAGCAAGAAATGGTGCTATCTTTGAGACACCTGGAGGCCACAGAGGACCAACCTGGGTGGTTTACCATAGGTTGAATATCCTTTAGGCAAATGCTCTGATTAATCCCAGAGAAGGGCAGATTCAGCTCTCTGACAAGAGTAAGTGGACACACGTTCTGCCTGGAAAGCTGGGAAGGTGTGTGCAACTTTATCTCTTCCCTCCTGATTTTAGAACCTGTTGCAATAAAGAATCTTTCATAACCTTGTTAAAACTTTCACCTCCCACAAAATGCAGATCAAGAAGTGCTTTGTGCTTAGCCACAGGGAAAATTCTAATGTCATAAACCCAGTGTGAAATGTTTAAAACATTATTAGTAGATAGTTCTTATTGGAAAACTCATGAAAATACAGAAAGTTGTCACTTTTTGGAGCTGAATTACTATAGAAAAAAAACACCTGCCTGTTTTGAAAAGGTATTCAGAGAAAGCTAATAAAATAGTAAAGGATCTCTTTTCTTACCTTTGCTCTGTGGCTGGAGGAAAAAACCTCTGAAAAACAGCAAGTTAAAAATGAGGATTAAAAAAGACCAGCATTGCCATGCAATTTTTATAAAAAAGAAAGGATTTTGGTGAAGATTATTTCATGCACTAAGGTTTTTTTATGAAATATGTTTTTCTATATGCCAGGAAAACAGTTCACTTGATTTGATAGTACTTGATCCTACTTGTCCCAAATATCATGAAGTGGTGCCCAATACCAGAATTTTGAATAGTAGGTAAGGGACTTCTCTCTCATTCACATTCAGACTTCTATAAAAATGGAAATTTTATTTAATTGATGAAATATCAAGAAGATATGAAACCCAGTGCAGAGGAATTTTTGGTGACTAATTAGGGATAACCTAACTAGGTTCTTCATCTGAGTTCTCTGAAGTGGCTGGAGAATAAGACATATGATAAATGTAATCATAAGACAGTGGAATAATAAACAAGAAAACAAAGAAAACAGTACATCAGAAGACCCAAAACTCTTTACAGTAGTGACTGTAGTATTGCTGTAATTGAAATTTGTTGGAGGTGGTCTTACAACTGAAATGCTAATTCAGAACTACCACCAAAGAAACAGTGGCTTGAAGTAGAATTAACCTCACAGGCAGTAACACATGCTGAAAATCACAGTTAAAGGCATATGCAGGTAGGGGAGGTCAGCAGGACAGGTCATCAACACAGCACAGCACCTGCTTCAAAGGGATGTTTACTTTCAAAACCTGAGCAATGAATTGATTGGCAAACAAAATCTTTGGAATAAAAATTAATTCCAAGGCAGCCTCCTGCCCATATACCAGTGACACCAGTCTGTTGGGGCTGGATGGGCAGGGCAGGGAATGGCTGGAGCTGGGGTTTAATGGGCAGCAGTGAAAGCTTGGGATTTTTGCCAGGAAAGAGCAAAACAGTGATACATGCAGATGCTGGAGGAAGGTGACAACACAGGAATGTCTGTCCGGAAACCTCCTCTTGCAGGGCAGCAGCTGCTGTAAAGATTGCATGGGGGTACAGCAGGTATGGGAAGCCTGTTTACATAAACTGAAGTGTTCTTGGAACCCAAATACCTGCATGTCTGACATACCAGCTGTCAGAAACAGCAGCTGGAGACCTCGATCCCTTTAAAGCAGAGATCTCGAAGGGACCAATCACCCCTAATCACCCCTAGGAATCTGCTGAGCAGCGACACTGAACATTACCAGCCCATCCTTGGCCATTTCAGGAGTAGGATTTTTACAGAAAGGCTGATGCCAGAAAGGCAACAGTGACCTGAGACACAACAGGTAAGAGTGAGGTTTTGCTGAAAACAAAGAGATGGCAGCCCCATGACGCCCCAGGATCAAGCAAGGTCAAACTCAAAAGGTAGCATATAGTTGGCCCCACTGCTTTTACTGCTTTAAAGACAGGGCCTGGCTCCAAGTCAAGAAATCTTCTAAGCTAGTTGATAAAAACAGAGGATTGAACAGCTGGAAGTCAAAATTTGGCAAGTTGAACCATGAGTTAATATACAATTAAGTAGCACAGATAATAAGGAAATATAAAGAAGCATGAGATAGGATGTGGCTGCCAAAGTAAAGGCACCAAGCACTGGTTTGGATGCCCTGGAGTATTCCTCACTCCCCATCAATCTGTCACTCAGGAAGAAACCATCTTCCCACAGGTCCTGACTCACACCTGCAGGTTGCACTGACATCTCATACCCTGGGCATCTCATGCCCTACCTAAGTCTACCTAGAGAAAAGCCCAACTTCTGGGAGAAAACATCTGTTTATGGTCCATGAGGACTGATCTTTCAAATCCACAGACTATAAAGCTATAAACCCTTCTAGCCTCTCCTTTCTCAGGGCTTCTTGGAGAAAGAAGTTTCTGTTATTCACAACACATTCTGAGCACTTCAGGGATTGAGCACATCACTAAAGTTAGCCAGGAAGCCTTTGCTTTTCTATACTACATAAAATCTGGTTTTTTCTGCCCTTCTCTGTGGCTTTTTAGTTCAGCAGCAGAAGAATTGTGTGATATGGGTCACAGACCCATGATATTACAAGGCCTCTCACTCCCAGCTGCCAGACAGGCTCAGCTGACTCATGTTCAGAGTCACTGATCTGGGGGTAGCAAGGAATTCTACATCTGATGAAAACCACAGGATTTTATGGTTTCTCTTCGTACAACAAGAGGTAATTTACCTGCTCAAATAATCTGGTACATATTACAGTATCAATTCCTTGCCAATGTAAGGACCCCAAGGCACTGGTAGCTCTCCTCTTTCCCCTGGCAGAGCTTGAGCCCGTGCCCCCTTGTCCTATTGCTGAGTGCCTGGGAGAAGAGACCAACCCCCACCTGGCCAGAACTTCCCTTCAGGCAGTTCCAGACAGTGCTGAGGTCACCTCTGAGCCTCCTCTTCTCCAGGCTAAACACCCCCAGCTCCCTCAGCCTCTCCCCACAGCACTTGTGCTCCAGTCCCTTCTCCAGCCTCGTTGCTCTTCTCTGGCCCCGCTCCAACCCCTCAATCTCTTTCCTGAACTGAGGGGCCCAGAACTGAACACAACACTCAAGGTGTGGCCTCCCCAAGGCAGAGTCCAGGGGAAGGGTCACTGCCCTGGGCCTGCTGGCCACGCTAGTTTTGATCCAGGCCAGGATCCCATTGGCCTTCTTGGCCACCTGGGCACACTGTTGGCTCCTGTTGAGCTTCCTGTCACTCAGTGCCCCCAGGTCCCTCTGCCTGGCTGCTCTCCAACCACTCTGTGCCCAGCCTGTAGCGCTGCAGGGGGTTGGTGTGGCCAAAGGGCAGGACCTGCACTTGGCCTTGTTGAACTCCATCCCATTGGAATCAGCCCATCTCTCAAGTCTCTCCAGATCCCTCTGCAGAGCCCTCCTGCCTTCCAGCAGGTCAACACTCCCTCCCAACTTGGTGTCATCAGCAGATTTGCTGATGATGGACTCAATCCCCTCATCTAAACCATCAATAAAGATGTTAAACAAGACTGGACCCAACACAGACCCCTGAGGAACACCACTAGTCACCGGCCGCCAGCTGGATGCAGCTCCGTTCACCAGCACTATCTGGGCCCGACCCTCCAGCCAGCTCCTATCCTGGAGGGGGTTCACTTGTCCAAGCCATGGGCTACCAGCTTTTCCAGGAGTCTAATCCCTTTTCCATCCTGAAGGTGCTGTGTGATTGCACTCAGGATGAACTGCTCCATCACCCTGCCAGGCTCTGAGGTCAGGCTGACAGAACTGTAGTTGCCCGGGTCAACCTTGCAGCCCTTTTTGTGGATTGGGGTGACATTCGCCAACCTCCAATCATCTGGGACCTCCCCAGAGAGCCAGGACTGTTGGAAGATGATGGAGAGTGGTTTGGCAAACTCTTTTGCCAGCTCCCTCATCCCCCTGGGATGTATCCCGTCTGGTCCCATAGACTTGTGAGGATCCAGCTGGCTCAGTAAGTCGGTCACTATTTCCTCCTGGAATACAGGAGGGCTATTCAGTTCCCTCTCTCTGTCTACCAGCTCCAGAGACCAGTTGTCTTGAGGGCCACCTGTCCTACTGGTAAAAACTGAGGCAAAGTAGGTATTAAGTACCTCAGCCTTCTCCTCATCTTCCTTAACTATATTTTCCTCCAAGTCCAACAGAGAATGGAGGTTTTCCTTGCCCCACCTTTTGTTATTAATGTATTTATGGAAGGACTTTTTGTTATCCCTAACTGAATTAGCATTTCTCTTGTTCTCCAGTTTATCTCCTGTGTTTCATTCACTTCCCCTCATTGACTTCTGTGCAACCACACAGAATGCCGCTGTCACAACTACTGGGCAAGAAGGTGGCACATCAGCTTCAAAATCCATCCCATTTACATGAATTCTAGAAAACTACAAGTTGTCAAGTTTGCCTTCATTCCAGGGACCTTATCCTAGCAGCCCCCTGAGTACAGCAAATGTCCTGTGAAGAGTGCCTCAAAGAAGCCCTGTTCTGAAACACTCTGTTCTGCCCCATGAGTGGCAATAGAGATACTTACAACAGTCATAACCCACCTTTAAAAGCCCATTTCACATGTGAACTGTGACAGTTCAGAGACACTTGTTATGCCTGTGGTGTTTAGCCAGGATTGATCTAGTTTGTGGGTGAAACAGTAGGTGGCAAATACAAAAACATAAAGAATCATCAAAGGAAGGTCTGCTAAACTGGATAAATACAGGGCTGGGCATGGGAGTAATGACTTAAATAAATGCTGAGACATCCTGGACAAACTGAGCAACCCACATCTGGAAATAGATGTGTTTGCTTAACGAAATATCAATGCTGTAAAATGCCTCGAAAGTGTATTGATTGTTTGCAGAAAACGTCAAGCAGTAATACCCAAATCCTCTGTTCTCCTTCAGATTTCATAATGACAGATAAACCTTCTGTGTGCTTTAGCAAGCAAAAATAGATAAACCACTTTCTTGTGCAAAGCACATGAATTCATCTCTGCACTCACACTTAGTCTGAAGGAATGCCAACACTGCAAAATAGAGCAAAATATCAGGAGAGTTAAATTTTTTTAAGAGTACTTTTATTCTGTGGACAGTAAATATTGAGACTGAAGTTTCTTTCCTAGACTTAGAAAATTGTTTTATGTAGCTTGATAGCTGCAAGGTCTGAAAGCACGTGGTACTGTAAGACATTAGAAAGCCCACAGTGTTCACTCACTGGTCAGCCCATCATCTTAGCAGGATAAAGGACAACTGAAAGGCTGGGAAAACAGCATGGTGTTAAATTAAATGTGGCTTCAAAACGCAGCTATAATAAATGATGCAGACATGGGGCCCATACTACAGGATTATCTTTATTCCTTTCAAAAGGATGACTAATATTTCTTTCTTTTTTACATGTTGAGTTACGAAGCAAAGGAAAAAGAAGGGAAAACTGGTAGCTCTTGAACTGGAGCTGGTACCATGGTTTAACCCCAGCCAGCAGCCAAGCGCCTCACAGCCTCTCACTCACTTCCCCACCAGCAGGATCAGGGAGAGAATTAGAAGGGTAAAAGTCAGAAAACTCATGGTTTGAGAAAAAGACATTTTTATAGATGAAGCAAAAGCCATGTACACAAGCAAAGCAAAACAAGGAATTAATTCCCTGCTTCCCATGGCTGGGCAGATGTTCATCCGTCTCCAGGAGAGCAGGGCCCCATCTCATATAACAGTGACTGGGGAAGACAAACACCATCACTCCAAACATTCCCCTCTTCCTTTTTTCTCCCTTCAATTTATATACTGAGCATGATGATAGATGGTCTGGAATATCCCTTTGGTCAGCTGAGGTCACCTGTCCCAGCTGTGTCCCCTCCCAACCTCCCATGCACCCCCAGCCCCTCCCCAGCGTGGCCATGTGAGAGGCAGGAAAAGTCTTGGCTCTGGGTAAGCACAGCAATAGCAAACCCATCTCTGTATTGCCATTCTTGTGTTCAGCACCAGCCCAAACCCAGCCCCACACCAGCCACAGGAAGGAAATGAACTCTACCCCAGCCCAAATTAGCACAGCTATTTAGCTGCTAAACAATCAGTCTCTTCTGGGTTTGCTTTCCTTTCCATGTGAACACTGAAAGCAGCACGTGGTGGCCTCCAGCCATGAGATACACCTTTAGCTCCTGCAAATCAGGTAACATCCAGTTACTAACACTCTTCCTGCTCTTTCAATTTGATCCTACTTCTGTGAACACAGAAATGAGTTGCAAAGCTTCCAGAAATATAAGCCATGAATTTCCAATGCCTGAGTAAGACAAGAGCATAAGAGCTTGTGCTGGTTTAAAGGTAAGCCAGCTAGAGAAATTAACCCAGCTCAGGAGAGATTATAAATCAGAGTTACAATTTAATAAAAGTATTACCATAAATGCAATGACACAAAGAGAAAGACAGTCCCTCAGCTGCAGCCAACCTTTCAGAACATAGAAAGGACTTTTAGGAGACAGATGTAGCAGAGATTTAGACCTCTGTACCTCTCTGCTGGAAAGAAGGGATGCAATAGCTAAAAGAAAAAAAATAATTGAAACTTTGGAAATATTTGGCAAAAAAAAAATAAATCCTTCACAGGGAAAGTGTTTTTCTCTCTGTGAAAAACAAAACTGTTCAGAGCACCAGTGATCATATAAGCCTGTCACTGGATAAACTCTCATCTCAGGCAGGATGATGAATTCCTGTCTTGCTCATCTTTCAGCTGCTGTTCAATAAACAACCTGAAAATCCAGCTCCAGAATGCCCAGGCAGAGGAATCAGAGGCAGCTCTGAGATCCCTGCTGAGCCACCACTCTTGTGGACTGTGCCCAGGGTGTGTCCCCAGCAAAATCTAGGCACTGCCTGCTGCTTTGTCCCAGCCTGGGTTATTGGTGGGCATTACCTTGTCACCAGCCTTACTGTTCCTTGAGATACCAAATTTGCAGTGGCAGCAAAGGAGCAAAGAAACCTTTCAGGCAAGATTCCTTCATTTTTTAGTAATAGCAGAGTCATCTCTACTGTTATACTTAATTAAACATCACTTTGCAAGAGCTTCCTTTGCAAGTTTAAGACAGAACAATACAACCACTATTTAATAAAGCTGGCAGAGTGACAGCACAGAGCAGTGCCTGGGAAAAGAGGGTCTCTTGACAAAGGAGTGAGAAATAGGATCAAAAGGGCATAAAATACAGTGAGGTTATAAGAAATAAAAAAGGAATTTAATATTACCATATGACAAACTCTACTTATTCAAATCTGGTCTGAGTCTGTCTCTCCCTCTGTGAAGAGCAGCCTAGACAGAGATATATTTCAAAAAGTTGTCATGGTAGGAAACAATGATGACATGCCACTAAACCCCAGGTCCCACTCCCCGTCCCACCAGCAACAGGGCAGCCAATATGTGCACGTGACCTGAGCACCTGCCAAGCCACAAAATCATTCAGGTTTAGCAAGAGCTACCTTGCAATAAGACATCTGCAGGGAATACAAAAGCAGAATATGTAACTCTAACAGCCCAAAATACAGGATCCCTCCCTGAGAATCAATAGCCAGCAGAAGGCCTGTAGAGCAGCCTGTGGGGGAGGTGTGCTGCCACTGGCTGTGCATTCCCCTGTGGAGGGCTAAGCCTTGCCTGGGAAAGCAGCAGCAACCACAGAGCTGCAGCTTAGTCCAATATTCCGTCTCCTGTGCTGGAATGCAGGTGCCAGTGTGATTGGCTTCCTCCAGCCCTGGAGTCAGAGCAAGGGAGACTTGCTGGAGTGGCTTGCCAAGGAGCCAAGGCAATCATGCACTTTGAATTCTTTGTTCCATCAAATCAAATCCCACTTGAAAAATAAGTGACCAGTCACTCTGGGAAAAGACTTCATGGAGACCTAGCACACAATGGGGAGAAATGAAAAGCTTGAAGACAGGTTGTCTTGGCAACATTGTGTGATTCATATTTAAAGATAAAATCACTCTCCAAAGCTAACGAAAAGTGGATGACAGAGATGTGGAAAAAAAATGTAGGCACTCATAATGTCTTCATAGCAGAAAGCTCTGCCTTCTGTCAGTTGCCTGAATTATTTTGTGAGTGTTTGGTAGGATTTCCTCTGTTCATTGTAAAACATCCTTTTTATAGCAACTATTAAGGCAAACAAAAAAGGCTAGAAAAACACAGTGTAAACTCTTTCAAGACACTCATCATCTTTAAAATGATGCTTCAATGTCTGAACTACTACGGGTTTTTTACACATGTATTAACACCCCAGCAGACAAATTGCAGTACAGCCATGTTCTCACTATCAATTGGTGCAGGTAATTTGCACAGGTAGGCACTTTATAAAACATAGAGGCTGTTCTAGAAACTGCACTTTGTATAGTGATTGATTTTAAGTGTGTTAAGTGATGCTTGATTTCTCCTGTGAAGCATCTCATTAGAATGGGGTCTGATGAGATGGGCAGAAAAATCCATGAGACCCTAACAGGGAGCTGTCAGGGTACAAGTATGCACACCACAGGACAGAGTGGCAATGCCAGAGTGCCACCTGCTGCTTCCCATCAGATGTCTGGGCACTCTATCCAGGTACTGCCTTCCAGCAGTAATCTCTTCAGGCAGAAATTTCAGTTATTAATCATGCTCAATAAATTGCTTTTTTGCTAAAATGTTCTCTCTCTAATTAATCAGAGTTCTACCTTAGAAGAATATAGAAACTGCCTGATTTTGTATACACTCTGTACTTCTGTCAGGATAATGAGAACAGCGTTAAACTGGAAAGTCACAGGTTGTCTCTTTTTCAACCAGTTTAACACCCAAAGGGTGTTAAAAAGGTAGTAAACCCCACATTTTTCTGCATTTCTTTTCCCTCTGTTTTGTTGTAAGGGTTGACTACACTCAGCCTAAAACTCCACAGGAAAACAATTCCAACAGGAAAAAAGAGAAGGTTTACAAAGTTTTGCCATGTTGGTTCAATCTCCCTTATTAAATGCTTCAGGACTCAGTGGAGTTGGTGGATCCTGCCCCCAGGGCTCGCTGACTGCCCCCTTTTCTCGCTCACACATCGCTCCTTTGCCAGGCACTGTAAGGGCACACAGTGCCTCCTGTCACCTCTGGTCTCCACTGACCGACACCACTTTATTACCAGCTAATAACAATTGACTGATTATCACTTCTCAAGATCAACAGCTCTAAGTGAAGTACCTTAAGACACTCCCAACTTTTTGTAACTTGGCAGCCTCTACTTTTTCTCCCTTATTGGCACTTTCTCCATCCACCCAGCCCTTTATCTCTCCTGTCCATTAGTCTCCTGAATAGCCTCTTGAGGCAACTACTGCTGAAATTTGAAAAATTGAGGTAAATTGGTTGAGAAGATTGATTTAAACACAGACAATGTCTTCATCAGATCTTTCAGTCTGTGAATAACAGACATTCCTTAATTTTCCTCCTAATAACCACTTTCCATGGCAGAGAGGTTCACTGCTCCCTCACTTCCAGGCTCAGCTGAGCACTACAAAAATGCCATTTTTCTATCAGCTGGTTAACACACTTTCAAAGGAAACCTTTAGGCTAATTTCACCATTTTGACTTGATTTCATTTTTTATTAGCTATCTTACTTTCTACTAACTTGTAGCACTGCTCTGCTAACAGATGGCACAATCCTTCTCTTGCCAAGGAGAAGTCAAACACTTTTATAAAGGTAGGATTTTCTTAATGGAAACGAACAGGTGGGCAGAGCAGAAGGATGTAACAATTACATTTAACTGGTTGGCAATAAAGGATAATCCCAAATACCTGCTGTTAATGCAGTCTAAGTCTCAGCTACAGCAAACATGAAAAGAAGAGGTGGGGAAAAAATAAAAAAAATAGAAAAAGTGGAAAACTCTGCAAGCTTTACCCGTACTTGAGGTAAGCAATAAAGTGAAACCTATTGTAACATCAGGCAAAAATAGTTCATCCTTGAAGAACTGAAGACTGGGGGAAAAATTGTTAGGAAGATTGCAAAGAAAAATCATCCCTAAAGAAAAATTAATTGAGAACAAATTACAGAACTAATAGTACTGGATTTAGCTGTAGGAACATGAAGCCTACTGAGGCAGGTATGAAAAAGATCTGTTTTATTTTCATCTTGCTTCAGAAATGTAAAGAATGCATAAAAATAGTGGTTTACATATTTATGATGCCCTTTATGGAAGGGACTATATCTAATGGCAATTCTTCTCATTACTTTAGCCAGTAGTGTGCTCCCAGCATCAGAGATGGTCACCGGACAGTCATCCCAACTCCTAGTTATCCCTGCAGCCCCACAGTCCCGGCCAGGAGAAGCAGGGCAGGATTCCCTTCCACAGCCCTTGCTTCTCCTCTGCAGGAAATGGAAAGAGAAAAGTTCTGTGAAAGGAAGGCCTTGACACCTGAGTTTCTCAGGTGCTGAATATTTGATGTTACAAACATGTGCCTAACAAGACCCTCAAAAGAGTTTTGAGAGAGCTGGAGGTGTTCGGCTTGGAGAAGAGAAGGCTCCAGGGAGACCTGAGGGGCCTGAAGGGGCTTCAGGAGGGCTGGAGAGGCACTGGGGATAAGGGATGGAGGGACAGGACAAGGGGAATGGCTTCCCACTGCCAGAGGGCAGGGACAGATGGGATATTGGGAAGGAATTCTTCCCTGGGAGTGTGGGCAGGCCCTGGCACAGGTGCCCAGAGAAGCTGTGGCTGCCCCATCCCTGAGAGTGTCCAAGGCCAGGTTGGACAGGGCTTGGAGCAGCCTGGGCTGGTGGGAGGTGTCCCTGCCCATGGCAGGGGTAGAACTGGATGGTCTTTAGGGTCCTTTCTGACCCAAACCCTTCTGTGATTCCATGATTCAGTCTGAAGAGTAATGGGACCTTAGTGTTTGTTCCACAAAACTGCATCAGGCACTTTTGGTTCAGTGCTGTAGTTCAGCTTTGTAGTTCGATGCCTTCCCAGTACAGCTTTGTACAAACATGGTGCTTGCGTCCCACTGAAGGATTTTTAACTTGTTGCCATGAAGAGCTTTGGGACCTCAGTATGAAAAACACTCAGTTCTGACACTGTCCACCCAACGAATGGCTGCTCTTTCTACCCTTGCTCTGTCACCCTTCCCCCAGGTTCGCTGTGTCAGCCTGTGTTGCCTCCTGGGAGCAGTTCCACAGGAATGAATGCCTCATTGTTGCCCTCTGGACTCGGCACTGCTTCCAGGGATGGGCTGTGAGGCTCAGCTCGAAGGGAGAATCACATCATGTTAGGAGAAAGGGATTTTGCAGAGAGCTTGGCTTAGGGCAGCAATCAGGGGCACAAACTGAAGCATTGCTAACAAACCGCTAATAGAGAAAAGTTGCTAAATTAGTATGACAGGAAATATTTGCAACTTTAGCAGACTCAGAAGTGAAAAAAATGGATTTGTGTTTTTTATAAAAACATGCCAAAATACTCCCATATTTATCTGATAAAACCGACCATCATGGAGAAATCTATTTCCCTGCCAGAAGCTGCAGTTTTACAGGGCCATGAGAAAATTGTTCACCCAGGCAGCCTCAGAAAACCTTTGAAAACTGATTCCTATTAGTGGAGGTACATTACTCTGCCATCTGAGCCTTTCTAGCCTTTCAAAGGCAAAAGAAACCCAAATATACTCTTGTAATGAAAGATCTAAAACTGAATCCAGTGGGCCAGGGCTATGTACTTGGTCCAAATAGAAAAGCTTCAGTCTTCCTCTCGCCAGTTCCCCTTCTATTAACAGAAAAAACCTGATTAAGACCAGACAGGTTAAGTGGAATCCTCTTCTAATCCTTCTTTTGAAGCCTACACTAATCATGAAGCTTTCTCCTTGATTTTGGCGGGTTGGTAACACTCTACAGTTACAAAACAACAACTAACCTTTGGGCTCTCTACTGGGCCTCTCTGGTACTCTGCCAAGGTTAGAAGTGGCACCCAGGGGCAGCGCTCAAACCTCCTTGTCACTCTCTGTGGCATAAGCTTTACAAGCACACATGGCCCATTTGAAATGCCACAGCAGTGGGACATTACAAAATTAGGAAAAACTTCTGGACTGTGGTTACTGCATTTCAAAGAACTGCCAATTTTCTTTCCGGAAATGAAAATATTTAGTTTGCTCAAAATGTAAGTGAAAGGTCATTAAATAAAGAAATCAAGCAGTCGAACGATTGACCAAATTGCAAACTTTGTCAACCAAAGTTTGCTTATGGTACCTTTGAAATTTCCTGGTAATGTCACCATTCTGAATACATGTACAAATTTGCACTATACAGAGCATAAAATGTTTTAAGCCTGTTCTAATGAAGGGAGAAGTAGAACCAAACAGTACATCATGTCCTAAATCACATAGTCCACATTTTTCTATGAATATTTGAATGGAGTTTAGAACCTGGGTTTTAGGCAGTTGGACTGGGGGATAATTACAGGTCCCTTCCAACTGACAATTCCGTTCTATTTTAACTTAAAGTAAAGAAACTTTCGGCGGAGAGAAAGGACTTCACCAACAAGCTTATGAAGTTTATAGTGAAGACCCTTTATTCCACAAAGCACACAGTTCATATAGGGTTAGGACTACAGCTTATTGGCTAAAAGAGTTAACACACCACCACGCCAGATACTTCAATTGGTTAAACCCATATCTCACAAGTCCCATGTTTATATTATTTCATCCTGGCTGTTTTCCTGCACCTGCAGAGTCCTGTGAATTCTTACTATGTGAATTCTTAGGGAGTAACCCTCCTCCCTATCGCCAGCAGCAGCTGAGCTCCTTGCTGCTTCTGCCTGATAGGGAGTCTCACAGGGCTTTCTATAGATCTGAATTGTTCACTTTTGATTTTACTGTAGCAACATTAACTGACTTCTCTCTCATGTCCACTCTATTATTCTCCTTAATGACCATTGCCCTGGAATTTTTAAAATAAATTCCACCTTTGCAAGATATTTTGGATGCAGAAATAGCACTCAGTTATTGCAGAAGGAAATTACTGAAGCAACGACAAACACCAGACACAGCAGTGAATGTTCCATATTTGTATTCAGTCCGCAGAAAGACTCAAACAAACAAACAAACAAACAAAAATAAAAACCCACAGCAATATTCTTACCAATATCTTCAAACAGGGAAAGGAGACTTGAGTTCACCTAATTAATTTTTTATGTCTTCTGTATCTTAAAACACAAGTGATTTTTACTTTCATGGTGTGCTTGGCTGAACAAGAACTAATCATCAACATAAAGTATGGAACTCTTAGTTTAAATGCTGTCTAAGCTCCCAGGGTAGCAGGTTATTAAAAGCAAACATCTCTGCTACTGGACAGAGGGAAACACGAGCCTTGTTCCAATAGAATATCCTTCTCAATGTCTGCTGCCTTTGAAACTGAAAGATAGCAATGTCTATAAAACTTGGCTACATCCAAGAGATGAACCTGTAGTTTGTCAATGGTTTTAAAACGTGTATGAAATACTGCACAGAGATATTTTATAGGTAAATGAACAGGATGTGTTTTTGTATATGCCAGCTTTATGATTTATTGGATGTCTGCTCAGTATATGTACACAATAAAGAAAAAGGATGTTTCCACTTTAGCAGACTCATGAAGCCAAAATGCATGAAAATAAACTGATCCCTGAAAATCTAATACATTTTTGCCTAATAAATATAATTTATGAAATATATTTGTCCAAATATTTTTCATTTTGTATATATTTTATGCAACCTATTAAACTAAAATATATTATGGCTTACTTAGAATGAATTTAGCAATTGTATTTTGTATGCTATCAAAATGACAGGAGAAGAGGAAATGTCCTCAAGTTGTGCCAGGAAATGTTCGGATTAAACATAAGAAAAGATTTTTTTACAGAAGGGGTTGTGAAGTGTTGCAACAGGAGAAGTTTAGTGACCATTGAGCCAAGTTACTGATATGGTATCTTGTTAAAAGCTTGTTCCAATGATACACACCCAAACATCACCCAAACATCTGCCAAAACTGGCATCCTTTCATACACAAAACCTCCACTGGAAGAGTTTGGGTTGGTGGAAGTTCTTGTTAGGAAAGCAAACAAATGTCTGTGTCTTCACAAAGTCAAACAAGGGAAACAACAGGTCTGGTTTTACCATAATAGAATCACAGAACTTTTTAGGTTTGAAAAGACCTGGGAGATCAAGTCCAGCCATTAACCCAGCACCACCCGCAGGTTCACCACTGGCCTCAAGTGTCAGTGTTTGATAACCTGTTCTGTGAAGAAATTTTCTCTAAAATTTAAAGCTCCCCTGCACCCTCCTGTCAGGAAGTTGTAGGGAGTGAGAAGGTGCCCCTGAGCCTCCTTTTCTCCAGGCTGAGCTGACATGTGAGGTTGGAGGACTGATGTGTGAGGTTGCAAGCACTATAGTTTTAATCTTCTGCCATTGCTTCCATGAACTCTCCATTGAAGGTCCTTCCTGCAGCAATTTGTTTGCAGCATTTGCATAAGAATGTTGGTCTGAAAAGCCTTTCCACACAATTGGGAGTCACAGCAAGAGAACCGATGACCAAAACACTGTACAGCTCTGCAAAACAATCCTGTCCAGCACTGCCCATGGACCACACCTTTTCCTGATCAGGCCAGGTGTGGAACAGGCTGCTCAGATTTTCTTGGTTGCAGATGTTTTCTTAAAAATGGAAAGCAAAACAACTGGCTCAGTTCTGTATGGAGGCTAATTTTGAAGGCTGTGAGACCATCAGCAGCTTTCTGTGCTCCTACTCCTCTCCCAGAGAGGCGCCACTGTGCCTGTTCTATCCTTTAATATCTCATCCTTTTCAGCTGAAAATGCAGATGATAATTAGGGGTTTTTTTCCTGCCTGGTGGATGGCTTTTTATGATTACTGTTACCAAACTTCTCTGCTTGAATATAATTTTAATTGCAATATACCTAAAGGTTACAGTAAGTATTTAAATTAATCAAGTGACTAAATAATGGAAATATATACAACACTTAAAGAAACCACAAGACAATAAACAAATTACCCATTTCTAAGACTTGCCACCATTATCCTGAATTTCATTCCGGCCTTTCTGTTACAAATTTTGCGTTTTAATAGAATCATAGAATGACAGAATGTTTGGGGTTGAAAGGGACCTTAGAGATCATCTTGTTCCACCCCCTGCCATGGTCAGGGACACCTTCAACTAGTCCAGGTAACTCAGAGCCCCATCCAACCTGGCCTTCAACACCTCCAGGGATGGGGGGCCCATAACCTCTCTGGGCAGCTTGTTTAGAGTGGGAAAAATTCTAGAGCAACTCAGTTACATGAGTTTATTATCTGAGTGGCCCTTCCAACCTGACAGAGGCATTAAACCCTCAAAAAAAATCAGAAGACACACTTATCCGTGCTGTTTAGTCATTCTTCCAATTTGCCAGTCCAATGACTGTGTGAAGACTTCAGAGAAGTCAGAGGATGAAATGAAAGAACAAAAATATGTTCAGTTTATTTGCAAAAAAAAGCAAAGAGCTGCAAGAAGACAAATGAAAAGAACATTAATCCCATTAACTGAGGCATATTTGTAGAAATGTCTATGAGTATTTCCATATTAATGTTTCCTTCTTCTTATTCATTACACAGAAGGTGCTTTGGTATCAGTTTCCTATGCCCAGTGGTCAGTGATATTTTCTAGGACATCCTATTCAAATATTTTCTGCTTAGATCTCCACTCCCCAGCTGAGAATCTGGCCCAAAACATCCATTTGCTGGAAATGTAGCTAAGCCATTTTTGAACAGGTTCAAATACATTCACTTCCCAAACCACAGAAGCTCCTGTTATCTCATTCTATTTTCTCTCCAATTGAGACTGTGGCACTGAAGTATGGAGGTCTAAAGCTTACACTGATTTTAGTTGCTCAAACACTGTCACTGGAAGAACAAAATAAACCCAAACAAACACCTGCCCAAACCTCCCAGACATGTATAACACAGAAATTGCTTACATTTCTGTGTGAGGGAAGGTGAGGAACCTCAAGTCTTCGCTGTATTGCTGGAGTTTGGTGGGGAGGCTGCTACTGGTTATAGTTAATCATATATTTAGCAACATTAGCACATATAAGTGCTAATTATTAGCATGATTAGACTGCTAAGGAAACTAGCATGCACAGTCTAGTTATGTTTTAGGAGTTATTAACCAAATAATTTGAGACACAAACTACGGAATCATCCAAAATGTGTCATAAAGGAATGGGAAAGACAGGAACCTTGACATCAGCCATCACCCAGAGCAGAGAGGACTCGAGAGCAGCATTAACTTCCTTTGAAGAGCAATTGTTTGGGTAATTCTGAAGCAGCTTCAGAAATGTCATGCACATTCTGCTAAAAAAGCCCTTGCTTTCAAAGATGATCCACAGTTTGTCTCCCATGGAGCTGAGCTTGTCACACCAAGTTCCTAATTGCAGGTGACAAGACAACAAATTTGCCTTTCTTTTTCTCCCAGATCCATAGGCTCTTTCATTGCAACACAGCCCCTCCCTGGGGAGCCCCACACTTTGTGTGCACAATGCACAGGCAAATGGCTCACAATTTCCTGTCTAAAGTCCAGACAGGAAGCATAAAGGGGCAAGCAGGGATGGGGCACGCTTGAGGTCCATGTGAGCATCCTTCCTCCCAACAGAATAACATCTGAAGTCAAAAAATAATCATTTCCTCTCTGCCTTCCTCGTTGTACCCTTGCAATAACCATGCTGTTCTTGTGCTCTCCCCTGTGATACAGGTATGCCACCCTGAGGAAACAAACCTCTCTCCTGAGGTGCACACTAATTGACATTGGATTTCATGCTGCTGAAAGCTGTTGGGAACAATATAACACGTTTTTTCTATGTCCTCCTTCCCCAAAGGTTTAGAGTCTTCCTACAACCAGAAACCAAGTAGGAATCTTGGATTACCTGCTCCCTATCTCAACAAAGCCTAAATGAAGGCTTTGATCAAATAAATGCTAAATGATTGAATAAAAGCACTCAGTTATGTCCTAGTTCAGCAGGTGGGACCAGTTTATCACTTTGTGGGTGTGACTAAAACTATGTATTCTACACCCTCTATTCATTTCCCATGAACTGTTAGCAATGGCCCATTGGCAGCAGCTGCCCAGGGCACACCTGAGCCCTCAGGCTGGCAGCTGGCTGGGAAAGAAGCCTGGCAGAGGAGCTGGGAGAACTGCCCTGCAGGGAGTCCTTGGCACCTCCACACCCACCTGAGGGCTCAGCTCTGCTCATGGTCCAGCAATGATTCCAAAATCCCCCCTGACTCCCAGAGTCAGATCCCCCAGTGTGGAACTCCCTGCCCTCTCGACCAGACTGTGCCATCATCTGCACCAACAGGTTTGTCCCTTCCTTTTCCTTTGGACTCGGGGGAACCATGTGGGGCTCAGCACAGGGGCCAACAAACCTCATTGTGTTCAGCACCCAGGGTGCTGGGTTAGACTTCTGGGTTTTGTGAGTTAAAACCATTTTCTCTTTGTGTCATTGTGTTTATTGTAATATTTTTATTAAATTGTATCTCTGACTCTCTTTTGTGTTGGTTTCATTTCTCCTGCCACTTTACCTTTAAACCAGCACATCAGTGCTGCTGAGAAAAACCCTGAGCACTGAGGTAAAAGTAATTTCTAGTAAATTATGACTTTATTCTACTGTCATCTTCCTGTTTCTTGCTGGAATTCCATCAGATGCGAGACTTGCTGATCTTAAAGGTCTCTTCCAAATTTATTGATTTTTTATGATCAGAATATACTTAAGTTTGAAGTTATTTGCTTTAATAATTGAAATGTTTAGGCTCTTCTAGAGGGAATTTATTTTCTGTCACTGAAGGAGTAGATATAGCTTTAACAGATGCTGGCTAACGTTCGTTGTGCAAGGAAATGCACCTTTTGCAACTTCTATTTTGATTAAACTTTCACAGTTCATTTTATGAGAAGTTTCAAACAGTGTGTGTGTGTTAGTTACTGAGATTTGTGTTCTGTCTTTGAAAACTCCAATTACATTTTCTAATTAAGGCCTTAAGTGACAAATTTTAACCCAGTGCTCTAGAGATAGAAAGAAGGATCCAATAAAGGGAGTTGCAGGCCTGTGTCAGCACCACAGCAATGCCTGTGAACACGGGGACTGCTGCAGGTTGAAACACGTGAGCTGCTCATGGGTCTGTCTGCTTTCTCCTTCTTGTTCTCCTTATTGAAATAAATTCCCTGGCTAGAGGCATCTGACCTCCCAGGGAAGAACCCTTAGATCATGAGTCAGGACTAGATGCTGCATTGCTGAAGGGATCCCCTGAACATCTCATTAAACTGGAGGATGGTGAAGGACAGTTCATAAGCATCCCAGAATGGTTTAGGTTGGAAGGGACTCATCCAGTCCCACCCCTGCCATGGGCAGGAACACCTCCCACCATCCCAGGTTGCTCCAAGCCCTGTTCAACCTGGCCTTGGGCACTTACAGGGCTGGGGCAGCCACAGCTTCTCTGGCCACCCTGTGCCAGGGCCTGCCCACCCTCACAGGGAACAATTTCTCCCCAACATCCCATCTAACCCTGCCCTCTGGCAGTGGGAAGCCATTCCCCTTGTCCTGCCACTCCAGCCCCTTGCGAACCGTCTCTCTCCACTTTTCTTGTAGGCTCCCTTCTTGTGAGTTACTTCTTTTCAGGCTTCTCCACCAGCCTCCTCCTGTTCCCTCTCCCCTCTCTTATTAGGATACCTTTAGGAATGCAGCACAACATTAAATGGGAAAACCAAAACAAATTGTAGCATTGAGGCATCAACAGGCAGTGGATTCAATGACTGCATACCAAACCCTCTGCATTAGAGAGTTGTAGTCAGGAAGATGAATGCGGAATTTAATGCCACCAAATGAGTGCAACTATCCTGCTGGAGCCAGGATCTTCCCAGTATAACCAGAATATCAGAGCCTAGCTGGACAATTAAGGGATCAGCACTTGTAGTCCTCCAAGCAAATCAGGGTGTAGGATAAAACATTTGCTGACACATCTGCTGCCAAATATTGTCAGACTTATCAAGTCTTTTCTACAAGGAGTTCTTAGTGAGGTCTCTTGTTGTTGTTGTGCTGTTTTCTTTTCTAAGTGGATTGCCATTTTTGGAGTAATTTGCAGATACACTTCTTATTTCCAGTTCACTTTGGTTCATGGCTGGTTTTTTGTTGGGCAAGTTTCTGCATTACCTGTGTCACCTGTAAATAGCAACAGCATGCTAAGAACCTCAGCATCAAATCGTCTCTGCTGCTAGGCTGGAAAGACAGCAGAAAATGAAAACATCAGCAAGATCTCTGAGGAGAATAAACTAAACCTGAAGCACCGTGTAAATTAAACATGAAAACTACTAGTGTCTGAACTAAATACCTACTCACATGCATACCAGGAGACACAATTCATCCCTCACTTTAAGTAACTTTCACTTTCCAGCTCACAAAGAAAAGCCTTTCACATTCATAATACAACACAGAGATAGATTATTCAACCTAAGAAGTCTGACATTTAAGAAAATTGGGCAAAATGATGTCAAAACATATTAGCTGCTTTACCAAAGTCCATTAACCTGCTTGAAACAGGAGGCTGGGGCTGCATGGCCAACACCAGCAGCTGTTGAGGAACCAAAAAGGGCTTCCTCAAGGCAGCCAAAAAATACAGCACAGAGTAAATCTCCTTTCTTAAACTCTAAAATTAGAGATAGTTTTCAGGTGTGCAGTCCAAAGATTATATAAAACTTCCTTTACTGTTTTATATATTACATATAACATAATGTTAGGTCCAGGTGATTCTCACATAAATGGCTTATTTATTTATGAAGGAACATTATTCAGAGATTGTATTTCTATGATGACTCCTGAGTTTCTGATCCCTCTGACTCCTCTCACAGTTTATATTACATGGAGCAAATCTCTGTAAATATAAGAGGTTTTCTCACAAACCAAGGCAATGAAACATTAAGATTCTTTCAAATATAGTGAGCATTTTTTGCTTTGGTTTAGTTGCAGTATTGTCATACTAGATTTATGAGGGGGTATTCTGTCTATGAATAAGCAACCTTTAAAAAAATCTCACTAATCTCTTTGTCTCCATGCAATCTTAAAACAGCTAAAAGTACGTGGTAGGGGAAAACCAAGTAATTTCCATTCAAACAGTTTAGGTCTCTCATTTAAATGAAAATCTATCTCCTGTTGTCATGGGAGAAGCATCAAAGACAAGGGGCCCCTCTTGGCTTCACAGTAACAAATGATAAGAGACCTTTCCATATCTGTTCTTGTTTACTGCTTCTTCATACTGAGCAGCATCAATCTTGTCAGTCTTTCAGAAAATAGTTTTTCCACATCCCCGATCCCTCTTGTTATCCCTCCCTGGTCACTGTGCTTTAACCTGGAAGAAAAACTCATTATGAGATCCAAAACTAAGTGAAATTACTTGCAAGTGCACATTTCTAAACTATGAGAGCAGGCATTTGCCCATCCTACACAGGATGTACTCTGCTTTGTAGTTTCTACCTCACAAATGGGTACTTTCAGAGATAATTTAGTTCAGTATTACCAGATGAAGTGCTTTGGCCAGAGCTGTAAAGGACATCAGAAAAGATTACTGTAATGATGCCTGAATGTCAAGAATCTGTGGCATCATCCCCAGTCTAAGACAGTCAGAAGGGAAACCTGGGCATGGCATCCTGAAAACCTGCCCAGCTATTCGGGGCAAAAAGGAGACAGAAGCAGAAGAGTTTCCACCTAAATGCAAGAATCCATGTAGTGTTCTCAATCTCAGTGTGGTGTCTTTCTGGACAAAATCTTATGAAGAAATAGGAGGCATTTCTTCCTGCTTTAGCATTTTTTTCACCTTTCTTGCTTCATTTGTGCACATCCAGAAGAAATGTCCTGAGCAAGATGATGCAGGAACACGAACATTTCCAGAGGTAATGACTGACACAGATGCATCAGCTGCAAATGCCTCAGTCTGGGGAAACTACAGAGGATTTTTCAGAGCCACTTTCAGGGAATAAACAGCAGAAGTGACATGATAGAATCAGTATTTCCCAAATGCACAGATAAGAAAGGAAAGGTCCTGAATCATCATCGAACACTGAAGCAGCGGAGGGAGAACAACATTAATATTTTGTGGAATTAAGAGGTTTTGAGGACTATTTTGCCATAAGGCAGCTTAGCCCTTCTGTGAGATAAGGACAGCCTGTTGCCTTTGGAAAACCTTCTGCTGATAAAGCCAAGAGTAGAAATTAAAGGACTTAAAAGCACACTGAAGTGCTTTACTGAGTAGGCACAGGCTTGTGCGTGTGCCTAAATGCTTCACAAAACACTTGTTACCATTGACAGGAACTGAAGAATGCCTAAGTCGTTCAAATACACACGTAGAAGTTTCCAAGTAGCACACAGTGAATATGTTCCAGATTGGCTCCACAGACACAGTTCCTCATGTCTCAAGAACACCAATGCCCAGAATTGCAGTCATCCTTAGGTCATATTCTGCATTTTTCAAGATGCCTGTGCAATTTTCCCCCCGCCCCTCTGCTATCATTGGTTAGAACCACCGGGTGAAGGGAGGGAGAGGTTAGGTCATCTGGGACCTTTGCAGGAAGTCCACCATTATGCAGCACATTGCTTCTTGAATATCTTGACAAGACTTCTTAGCTAAACAGAACCACAGGGGCCAAGACTTAACGAGGGTCTGAACTTGAGGCTTCACCTTCAGTATGTTGTTATCTCTCCTGCCAGTTTTTTGGGGTTTTTTTGGCAACATAGAATGGTTTGGGCTGGAAGGGATCTAGAAAGTCATCTAGACAAACATTCTGGACACCGGCACCATTCACGATGCTTCACAGTTATAATTTTTTATGCTTTAAGCTTTTCATAATGTTAAATGCTGCTATGATTTTTTCAAAGAAAACAAAGAGAGATCTGTATGAACAGTAGCTTCATTTAGGCAGAGATTATCCACTCTGAATTTGTAAGTAGATTAGAAAATAAATATTAAAAAGATTAGTCTGTATGGGGAAATTAAAAGGACCTGTGAATAACATTGCTCTGTATAACTGAACACACAGATCTATCACACTATTAAGGGAACCTGATTATGCCTGATTTGCAAAACTGGAGGGAGTGAAATAAACTGATTAATAAATGAAGCTGGACAACATTATCTGCTCTTAGCTCCTTCTCTGTTCCACCAAAGCCTGGCATCTCCATCACTGAAGTGCAGAGCTGCCTCCTCCTCGGGCTACAAATACTTCAGCCATGTTTACCCACATTAAATAAAGCTGAACACGATGTAACAGGATGTAACAGGCCAGGCTGAAGCACAGATGTCCACTCCATTCCATCCAGTGCAGTCATGTCACAGGATTTTGCCCGTGTGCTTGAGAAGGGTTATGCAGAGCCTTTACAGGACAGGTCCCTGCTGATGGCACCTGTAAGTGCAGACATTCCCTGACAGCCACAAGCTCAGGCATTGTGTGACTGTGCCCAGGCTACCAGTGAAACAGTCCATCACATATCCCTAGAAAACTGAGGAGTGTCTTAAGAGGATTTTCATTTTTTTACAAGATATTGACAGTTTCAGGCAACAATTAAAGTGTGCATGACTACAGCCACAGGGAAGATCAGAATTTTCCATTATCTTTATAATGAATTTAATTTCCTGAACTTGGGGTTTGTGCTGTTGTTTTTTGTTGTTTTTTTTTTATTTAATTTACTGACAGGCACAATCTTCAGCGATGCAATCTTCATACTTCCCAGACTGAAGGAGTTATGCCAGTTATGCCATACACTACTACAGGCTCTTTATTATTAAGAGTTTTCTTTCCATGGAATTTATTTTCTGCATGAAAGCAAATGAAAATGTAAACCTTGAGGGAAGGAAACAAAATAGGTGAGAAAAATGTTACAGTTTCAGCTGCCATTAGCAATATCTTAGAATCTGAGCACTAGTGGGATCTCTCAAACACTCCAAGCAGGTCCCTTTACTAAGACCTGTAACAATGGTAGGGTCTTTAAGCCACTTGTTTTATTTTTTTGGCTTTCTAGGACTGTGTCTAAAAAGGTACAAAAGAGATCCTGCTTTGAGAGAAGTCTACTTCAAATGACACTGTTGTTTCTCTGTAGAAAACCTGCCTGGCTTGTTCCAGGTGGGTATTGAATGAGCCAGATGAGGCCAAGAAGTAAATGGTGTCTTGCTGTGAAGGCAGTTGTCGAATGCTGCAAACAGCAGGGGGAAGAATGATTCAAAGATCTTTTTACAAATGACACTGTTCACAGAGGGCCGTGGAGTGCTCAGTGGTGTGGTACGTGGGCTGCTGCACAAGCCTGTCTGCCCCTGCAGAGCTCACTCAAAATATTCACCAGCAACTTTTTCTTGCAATGTTATCCTGGACACTCTACTGTATTAATATTAGTACTTTTTCCTTGTGCTTTGAATGTCAGAAAATTAAATTCATGAAGCACTTCCATTTCATAATTGCCTAGTAACCTCACTTAGCAATCTGCAAACATCTTCTAAGAGTACTGTATACCCAGAATATAGCAAATGGTGCTTGAATATTCTACTAAGAACCTATCTTGAGGTAATAACAGGTAGTTTAGAGCTATGCTGGCCAATTCTCCTGCGCTATGCACTCACCAAGATGCTGGAGCTATTAGAGAAAGAAAAAAATAGCAGTGACAAACATGTGTGACATGGGTTACCAGGGCATTCTGCAGTGCACTGATCATCTGAATTACATGCAGGAGTTGTATCTACTCTTAGTTAACAGTGTCTGGGTTTGCAGGTGGTGCTCTGAGGTTACAGGAAACTTTCTCATTATTTGTTCAAAAATGCTAAAGCTGAATGGAAGAGGAGGAGTGAGGCAGGAGGCTGCTCACACCAGTCAGGACCTAAACCACAGCCAGGGTGCTGGTCTTTTTTTCTTCTTTTCAGTCAAACTAGACAACTCCTCACATTCTAATAGCCTTGCATAAAGTCCTTAACAAAGTCTAATCATCACATAAGAATTAAAGCTCTCTGGGATAAATACACATTTTCTCATTGACTTGGGCTTATAAATTGCTGGCTCAACCTGGCTTTGATCTTCACTGGCATCTTTGAAAGTCACAGCAGTACAAGCAGAAAATGTGAACAGTCACTGCAGAAACATTTAACATAAAGTAGAAGAATGGCAAAATGAGGCCCTCTTAACTGTCAGCACAGATGGGAAAAGCCTACAACTCGAATTGAAAGGGTTCAATGGTTTTGAGCATCCCAGCAGTTGCTGAATTCACATTACAAGATGAAAAATTCTAAACAGAATGGAGCAGGAAAGAGATGCTGCAGGACATCGAAATAGATGGTCCAGAAACAGGAAGAAATACACCACTAATCTGGAGTAATGCCAGCAGTGAAACTGGGGAAGGTGAATCTCCCTTACATTGTTTACAGGCTGTACCATTCTACCAACTTTGCTTCTGAGAAGAGATGCTCTTCTGTTCTTAATGTTCCTGGGAGAAGGTAAAACAGAAGTTTAAGGGGATATGACTGAAAAGACTGAGGATAACTCAAAATTTGTTCTAAACCTTACATGAGTCATCATGGCTTTGCTCCAGTTTGCAGTAGTAGCTTTTCTGAAGTTCAGAATTCTTTCAGAGACATAAGAATCCCTGAACAGTAATGCCCTAAAGGTGGCAGAAAGTCTCATACCCTTCTTGAAGCAGGAGATCTGGGTATAGATGGGACTTGTCTGAGCCGGACTGCCATGGTATGGATAACATACAATCAAGGACAAAAAGCATGCAGGAACTGGCTGCTGCTGCAGTCATACTGAGCCTGGAGAAAGAGGATATGGCTATGGGTGTTTGCCACTCTGCCCAAGGGCTCACACAGCTCTCCTGATTTATATTGCTCAGGTTTCCACATCTGACACAATCTGTGCTTTTCTCTCCTTCATCATTCTGCTACTTTTGCTTATTTAAATACAATTATATATCATGTTCGTAAGTTCAGTGCATAAAGGAAAACCCATTCAACTCAAAGAGTTTTGGAGAATGGGAAAGCCAATATATAGAGGAGCACTCTGCCAGAATCTAGTGAAAAGGAGGAATGATAAACAGAAAGGACAAACTTGCAGACATCAATACACTTATTTTCATGAGTTTACTAAGCTAGATGTATTTTTATAGACAGTAACAGAAATATATCATATTGTAGAAAAGAACTACCATCAGTGATAAGGTGTCTGGGTGAAGGCTCCCCCTAATCATAGCCAAGAGCTTCTGGCACCAGGGTACAAAATCAAGAACCCAAAAAACTGAGGAGAGAGCTTTATGTAAGTGCCTGCTCCAAGGTGTGAGGTGGGAGGAGCTGTTCCAGGGTCCAGATCAGCTAGAAGGCAGTGTTAACTCTCAGTGCCCTCTTGATAGGAAATGAAATAAGAGCTGTTAGCAAGGTTGGTACAGTCAGTGAGAGCAGTGGGTGGGTGGGACAAACAAGGTGTGGTGGAAAAAGCAGGTCACCACACAAAAACTGACAGCTTAAATCAGGCCAAGCTTCCCAGCAAGCTTGAACAATGCCAGACTGGAGTCAGGGAATAAACCAGTTGGTTTGACAGTGGGCTCAGCAGATGAAGGCACATTGAAAGTGCTATCTGTATCCAAGGAACCAGCAGTGCCTGCTACTCTACCTGCCATGTTACAATCTACTGCTGCCCTCCAGGATAACTCTTGTTGCCAAGATAATTTAAGCATGCAAGCATGGAAGATTAACTCCTCACCACCAGACAGTGTGGTTAATTTTCCTCAGGTTTCTGGACGAGAGCTGAGCACGTGTGCTCACAGTGGTGACCCCCAGTCTGAGCTGGGCTCTGATCACTGCAGACTGAACAGAAACCCCATCCATGAAAGTGCTCCCAGAGCACCCACCAGCACTGGGATTTTGCTGGTGTCCAGCTGGAGAGCTGAACTAGGTAATTTTACAGGGATTCCCACGTTCCAAATCTGATTCTGTTGCTGATGGCCAGTGCCAAACAGCAGAATACAAAAGGCAAGAGTGAGGCGTGGGCAGAAGAGATGCCATTTTTTTTTCTTCAGCCTTAAGACTAACATTAGAAATCCAGAATTTTCTCAGAATATGGTGACTCTGTGTCACAAACCTCACTTCACATTTTTTAAAGAGCCTTCGTGCCTGCCCACAGAAGGCTGCTACAGCTTTCATCACTGTTATCACTTCTCATCCTTTCCACTCATTTCCGCTTCACTGCCAAGGGAGTGGGTGAATAAATTAGTTCCATTTTCAAAACCAGGCTCTATCATTTTTCTTGCGTGCTTCTTCCTAATAGTATTTTCCTTTTTTTGATACCACTATCAATTTCAAGACCAATTCTGAAATCAGAGAAATACAAAGGAGCACTCATGACTGAAGTCAGTGAAGCAACAGAGATGTGCAATCAGAATCAAGCCCATTAAATGCAGAAGATCAAATTTTGTCTTTCCTCTGCCTGTCCTGAATGCAAGGTACCAGATGGAGCATTGGGAGTGTCTAAAGAATTCTTTGGCTCAAATGCAGCCCTGAAAGAAGCAAAAATCCAATGAGTTTACAGTGTACAAGCCACTTTTGCTCTGACACCCACAGATGTGCATTCCAGCCTTCTGTTTGCAAATCCCTGGGGTCCAACTGTCTGTTTTCAAGGCATTGATAAGAACTGCAAAAAATAGCAGAGGAAAGCAAGTTGTTTGGGGAGAAGGCATGGAAGGGTGTGTACAAATCAAATCAGGACAACAACTACTCCTTGATTTTATTGCTTTATTTTTTCAAAATTTTCTGTAAAGGTAGCAGCTATAACCAACACCTATATAAATAAAAATATTATATGTATACATATTTTAATTATTTGTATCTATTTATTGGGCTATTGTTTTTTACTTTTGGAAGGAGGTGTATTTCTAGCCCATGGGAAAGCTCTGTGGTGGTCACTGGGAGCGAGATCTGCACAGGATTATTACAATACATAGCCACAAGCACTGCAGCAGTTGCATATTACAAAGCCATTCAGAGTTAAATTAATCCCTAGCCTGGGAAAAATGTTCAGTGGAGTCAGGAGCTGCAGCTTGGAGCCACTGCCAAATCCTGTTCCCCAAAATGCTATTCCCTCCAACTTCAGGGTTTGCACATGACTCTCCACCACATTCACTCTGCCATATCAGGGATCATGACTGAGTCTTCAGACCTGATCCACTTCATATTTCAGGCATAATGTGGTCGACAAATTAACTGCCAGAGGCCAACACAGAAGCAGAGATCTCCTTCCTCACTCCTGTTCTGTTAAAGGAACACAATGTGAGCATATTTCCTGCTGCAGTGTTGCCAGATAAGAGGTCAGCAGCAGCAGCTTTTGTGTGACTGTGGCAAATGCTGGAAGCTGCATGTAGAGAAATAATCATAAAATAAGGCATAATTTCAAAACTTAAAGCATAAAGCAGTTCACTAAAACAGTGCTGCTTTAGTTTGGCTTTGTGTGTTGTTGGGGTCTCTTTTTAATAAATATTTCTCTAGAGTTACATGTAAACTTTCCACCACAAATGCAAATTAACTTTTTTAAAAACATAGTCTTCTACTTTATTCTGTGTAATAAATCTGGTACCAAATAAGTCTGACTGGACTAGAGCCTGTCATTTGAAGAAAAGTTGCAATATAAGGACATTCACCACAACAACATTAGTTCTGAAGCTACCTGGGCCACAAAACTTAAACTAGTTTTAGTTTAAATCTCCACCACACATTTATGTTTACACATAAAAAATGTTTTCCACACAATTTCCCTTTCTTTGCAGACATGCAAGTCCACTACAAAGTAGGGGTAGTCTGACTCTGCTTCCCAGAGTGAGTGTTTTATGCCAATGTTAGTCTAGATCAAAACATGAAAAAATCTCTTAACCCTTCAAATACTGATCATGTCTCCTCTGTCACTGACTTTGAGGATGTTTCAAGTCATTTTTGATGCAATCAAAGGTTTTTATGTTGTCAAATGTAATGACAGCATAGCTACAGTGATGACACTTGCTGATGGGTGATGTGAGATGTGATTTGCCAAGGCAGACACATTCCTACCACAGCACACCTGCAGTCAGGGGAGGAGACAGGGCAAAATTCCAGTGACCTCCCCAAACCACACATACAGCAAGAAATAGCAGGCAGAGAAAAAACTCTGAGTGAAACAGGGTTCACAAATAGGATACAATCCCTCAGTCAACGCTGTGTTACACAGTGCAATTGAAGCCTAAAAGAGCAGTTTGGCATCTAATGCTGATACCAACCCTCAAGGCAAAAACCTTCCCTGCTGATAACATCAACTCAGGAAGCGCACAAGTGACTCCCCAGCTCAGGAACTGCTCATGCTCGCTGGGTCGTGAAGGGCAGACAAGGTTCACCTCTGTTCACCTCTCATACTTGTCTCCAAAAGATGATGTGGAAAGCTGACAAGTTCACAAGTGAGAACCATCTGAAACGCACATTTTCCTCAGGCTTGACTGTGGCTGCTACTACAATGCCAAGAAACTTCAGTTTCCCAGCAGCACAAGCTATGGCAGATAGAACTGCAAAGGTGTTAGCAAGGCCACAGACAGCTTCTGATGGGTACAAAGACAGTGATATCAGCCAAATGGTTATGTTTGTCAGATGCATTTAGACTTTCCATCTTGTATAACCCTGCACATATTTAGCCAACCACATGCACAATGGCATGTGACAACCTGTAAGGGAGCATGTGATTGATTAGTGTGACATGCCAGGGGAAAGGCTGGGAAATGTAGCCATTTCTGGAGGTGTTACATATGTCTGAAGTCTGAACTGCCAAACTTCTTAGTCCTTGGCAACTTAGTTTTCTTTTGAACCTCACAAATGGGTGTCCCACAGGTTCTCTTCTCAAGTATCTTATGCAGAACTTGCATAACTACTCACGTTGTAGCTCAGCTTGCCAGGTTATCATTCAACAGCATCTTTTTCAGGTTACACTGTGGGGTTGTCACTTCAGTCAATACCGAAGAAATGGCCTCCCTTGATTTTTTACTAAATGCTTGTCTAATTGCCAGTACAATACTAAATGTGTGCCTTGAGAAAAATTCTATTTAATGGCTTGTCTGTAGCTACACTGTGTATGTAAATAGGAGCTTGTATGTATTTTCATTCCATCTCTAAGACACTGACCTTTCATTATCAAGCAAGTGTTTGCTACTTATAAGAGTATTGGAAACAAATGTAGAGAATAAACTGTTAGAGAATTCCAACCAATTAGCACTGAGTTCTAATTAAGCCAAACTAATCAAAATGACTGTGTTTGTCTTATTACAACTTGTGTCTGCCCATTTAAAAAAGGGGGAGAAGACAGGGTCAGAGCCACCTCCGAGGTGTGCAGCCAAAGGACAGAGATCAACAGGCACAAGGTAGGAAAAGGGAATGGCCCTATTTCATCTGAGAGTGGTCAAACACAGGAGCAGCAGTTCAGAGCAGCTGGGGAATCTCCATCCTTACAGATATTCAAAACCCTTGAGCAACCTGAACTATTTGGGCTGCTTTGAGCAAGGCATTTCTTTGGGGGGCTGGAGGATGGGGCGGAGGGGGGATGCGCAGAAGTCTCTTCCAACCCCCATTATTCTTCAGTTCTATGATTCTAAATAGCATTGGGCACAAAAAAATCAGAGAAAGAACATATTGATTCCTTCATTCTCTCTTCCTAGTAGGCACCCGAAACTAGTCCATAGAAATAGACTGATTCCTTCAAGAGCAGGTTTGTGTTAAGCTGAAAAACTGTTTCCCACCCTAAATGATTTTATAAAATGTACACATTTGAGGGTGGGGGAAGAAAGAGGACACAACAAAGGCTGTACACTGAAGTACGACTGCTTAAATTCAGAGAATAGAAATGGAAAGAAAATGACTTGGGGCAAAAAATCTGGTAGAAATCGGATGAGACCAGATTGATATTATCAAGAAAGCAGTTACATGACAGCTGTTAATAATAAATAAATAAATAAATAGATAGATAGATAGATAAATAAATAAATAAGCAAGCGCATTTCTGCATTAGTTTTTCTACGAGAAAAAAAAATTCCTCCTCTTGCATTACTACAGAGAGGGATGGGAAATGCCACCATTTTAAACTGCATTGTCAATGTGAATGGGAAAATTACTGTCCTACTTGAGCCTCCCCAAGGACCAGACTAGAAATATTCTCAGTTCCCTACGAGTAGAGAAAAGGGATTCTCAAATTTTAAAAGCCTCATTCTTTGAAAACAGGCTCCAAAATCATGTCAATCTTTTAGAAGCATTTCAGGTGCTATTTCCTTGTTAGTCCCAAACATGACAAATTAAAATACACTCAAAAATCTGCTCCCATAGACACAAGCTGAAATACATGATGTAAAGAACAACAATACAAAGGAAAAAGGCTAAAACACATCTCTTTGATAAAATATATTCCCTGAGGATAACAATGTCTTTCCAAAGATGAAGGTGTAAGTACAGTAACTATTGATGTAGGGAACAACTAAGGGAAAAGGTAAATGAAAAGAGCAGGTAGCTTCAGCCTCATTAAAAAAAAAAAAAAAAAAAAGACAAACAACCAAAAATTTCATTTAAAAGTCAGTGTTCCACCTTTGCTGTTTCTGACCTGAAGGAACAAGAACTTACTGCTTCTCAGCACAACAGAATGGAGACTTCAGTTCAAGTCAGCAGCACATCAGAAATCTCCCTAAAATAAAGTATGGGGGATTTTTAGCCTGGGTTCTTTCTCCGTTTTCTTTTCCAGGAATTTCTTCTTTTGCTTCTCCTCCTGTCATTTGTCAGCATACTAGTGTGAGTATAAGCATTACATATCCCTTGCAGGCATAAGGAAAGGATAACTCTGGGTAGTACAGTTACTTTCTACAAATACAATTCCTTTCCTACATTTTCATTACAAAAAAAATCACCATCTCACAGCAAATGAATGAGATGACAGAACACAGGAGCCTGGTCTCAAAGCAGTGATGGTGGCAGGATAAGACAAACACCTTCCTCGCTGTAGTAACTCTTGCACTCTGACTGGATTACTCCTTTTGTAAGGCTGATGTGTGCTTGCTGTGTGAGGAACAACTGTTCACCCACTCTGAGCAAAGAGTCTGACAACCCACAGTGTGTTTGGCACATCTACCCAGCAGTAGACTCAGCTCACAGGTTTTTCAGACACATCAAATACCTCTCAAGGTAAAAAGAAAGCAACTGTCAGCCCAGCTGAAATAATATAGCTCAATCCATCTACTCTCCCCTGTATAATCTAGTTGAGAACAAACAAACAAAAAATAGCCATGGAATTGATTTTCTCCTGCTGTTGCTTCTTCAGTGCTATTGTCCTTTTAGTAACACCTCTGGAGACCTAAGCAGCACATTCCTTTTCCAGCCAGACCTCTTCAGAAATCAATAGCACCTATTCAGGGGATTTATGGCATGATTCTGCAAAATCCTTTCATGGTGGCTTGCATATCTTGTCAGGGCAACTCTGTGCAGCATTATCTTTACAAGAGCTCTTCTAAGATTGAAAAAAAGTAAGTCAGTGAAGCGATAGTAGCACAAGTACCACACAAATATCTAATGAATGGATGCAAGATTTTAAGATAACTTCGAGAATGATAAACAGGGGGAAATTCTTATTTTTCTGGCTTAAGGAAAGGCATTGCCACTTAAAGCAGGATGCCACTTTATACAACTGAAAACAGTGGATTCTTTATTATTTTAAGTCCAGTGTTGCTGTATCAGGGGAAGGATGGAGAGAACATTAAGGTTTCTGATCAATAGCTGCCATCAGCAAATTCTCAGTGTAATGCAACTGAAAGGGATGAAACTGGTAATAGAACATTTAACAATTTGCTCTACAGAAGAATGAAACATGACCCAGGCACAGCAAACCCGTGGCTGAGCCCCAACTAGAGCAGGCACATACATCAGCTTCAGTTTCCAGCTCCACCTGCAGCACTGGGAAATCTCGTTCCTGCTCTGCCTCCCCCTGATTGCTGACAGCACCTACAGCAGCTGCTCTTTCATGCTCCCTGTGAAGCTGAATGATTCCACTGCTCTGAGCACAGTGGTTGTGCTTTCAGGTTATCTCTCAGATCCATCCAGGTGACACTGCAAGATGCAAGAGCAGAGGCAGGTGAGATTTCCTCATTATCGTGAAGAAAAGTGAAGTGCTGAACTGGGGCACGCAAACCTCAGGTCAGTCAGAATGGACTGTTTCAGAGAGCACTGGACAGGTAGCTTTGAACAAAATTTTTCCCTTTTTTTTCCTTGAAACTCTTTCCCCCAGAAAACAAAGACACCCAGAGGGTTCACAGAGAGCCATTTGGGAAAACGAAATACTAAATAACCTGATGGCCAAACCTTTGACAATCCCAAATTTAGGATTACCTTACACTGACAGCAGTGTGTTCTCTACCAGTAAGATTCAAAGCGAAGACATTCTGTTTCTCCAAAGGCAGAGTTTGCTCACAAACGAGACCATGAACCTGAGTGTGAGAGAATCCCAAGTTTGTCATAGATTTGCGATGGAGTCCTCCAAGTATTTCCATATATGAGCCTCTGAAAGAGGACTGGAAAACCATTACACACAAGAAAAGGCAAACTTCACTGTAACAACAGTTGTTGTATTACATCTTTACACAGAGAAACTCACAGAATCCCAGAATAAGCTGAGTTGGAAGGGACCCACAAGGATCATGGAGTCCAACCCTCAGCCCTACACAGGACCATCCCCATGAGTCACACCCTGTGCCCCAGAGCATCATTCACACACTCCTGGAGCTCTGGCAGCCTTGGGGCTGTGCCCACTGCCCTGGGGAGCCTTTTCAGTGCCCTCCACCCTCTAGGGGAAGAACCTTTTCCTGAGATCCAACCTAACCCAGCCCTGACACAACTCCAGGACATTCCCTCAGGCACCAAGTGTCCTCAGCTGCTCTTCATGTTCTTACCCTCAAAGTCCTTCACCAAGCTTTGTTGCTCTTTTTTGGCACTCTCTAATGGCTCACTATCTTATATTGCTGTGACCAAAACTGCCACAATATTCAAGATGAGGCTGCACCAGAAAGCAAAGTAAAACAAAAGATCTCTACATGATCTGCTTATTGTATCCTCAAGGCAGGCCCCGTTTCCAGCCAAATGGGTTATGAGGTGAGGTCTGCCTGGTTTCCTTTGGTCCCAGAGACTCCTTCCTCATCCTGATGGGGCTGGACTCAGTGGGTCCCTCCTCAGGTTTGGGCTCCCAGCACAGAGCTGAGGCTCCCTTACCTGTCATCTCTTCCCTTTGAGCAGAATCGGTAGGTCACTAAGGAAAACCATGACCTTGCTCTCTCCCTGGAAGGATTTGCATGTAACTGGGAACAACTCTCCACAACAAACAAACAACAAACAAACAAACCCCAACTGTCCATTATCTCAAGCATTTTTAGCAAACATTTGGTTTGGAAAACCTAATTGCCATTATAAAAATACCAATGGAAAGAAAAAAAGATCTTTCTTTGGTGAGAGAATATTCTCAGGGATAGTCACAGTAAGAGGGCACTGTGTGTGTGTTCTGAGAGAAGTCTCTGGTGAGAGCAGCAATACTGATTTCACTTTTCAGTCTTTAATGTACTTCACCCATCTCATTTGGTAAATTTTACTGATAGAACTAATCAATTATTCACTTCAGATCACTGTCTGGAAACTATTCTAACATGGCAGAAAAATCTCCAGGGGATTGAAAAGCACCTTGTTCCAATGGTTTCTCTAATTATGAGAAAAGTAACAAAGATAACACAGAAAACGCTAGCCTGAGATGTGAAAATAACAAATTAATAGGCTGTATTCAGAAATATACAACATATTGATCTTTGTTTGAGTATTAGCATCCAGGGAACTAAAGCATATGCAAGTAAATCATTATCACTTCTCTTGCAGAATTCTTAAAGAGGGAAAAATTATTAATATCCTTTGTTGAAGAACTATTTTTAATTATATTTGACATTTTAGCACTATCCCCCCATGCATTCATTCCAAAGCCCCAAAACTGCATGATGAAATGCAGTGGAAGGTGAAAATTAAAGGTAGAGAATTAGGCATATAAAGGTCCTGAGCAACTACTGCATTATTTGTTCATACTGTCACTGTCTGTGACTTTCTGACAGAGAAACTACACAGACACAGACGAGCACTTCTTTATCATATTCCTATTGCAGATGGAACAGAAAGTTTTGTGTAGAGCAGTACAGCAGAAAATAATAATATGGAGAAAATTTTAAGGAGAGAGAATAGTGGAGTAATTGCAATTTTTTCCCTCAATAACTGCACTTGCCTTCACAAAAGATATACTTTAAGTTCAGCATGTGTTGGATTTGATCATGCTGAAAAGTAACAAACTGTACTAATATGTGAATGATACATTTCACATGGTCAGGATTTCAATAAAAACTAAACTACTGGGTGGATCACTTAATAAACTTTCTGTGTACATACAAGAGAACTCACTCATTTGGTTTACTACCTGGTCAACAAAACTCTCAGAGAATAAAACAAGCATGAAAAAAAAGAACAAATCTTGCAAATGTGACATCAGGGAAATGCAGTCAACGAATCAGGAAGTGGAGACTTACTGTTTAAGTCATTTACAACCAACTATAGCTACTCCCTTGGTTAAGTCCTGTGGTTGGTTTAGAGTACTAGGTTGCGTCTGTAAAATGAAGTTATAGATTTTCATAATCTTAATTTTTCTTGTTACATTTGTTATAGAAAATTGCAGGGAGATTTAACCAATATACTGGAGCTTTGTTCTTTACAGCCAACATTATTCTGGGTAAAGTGTTAGAGCTACAAAAAAACGTGTACACTAGCTGAGTGGCAAGGAAAGCAGAGCACAGTGACCCAATCTTTTCTGAGATAATATGATACAAAATAGGTCTTGAAAGGACCTCGAGAGATCATCAAACTTATCTCCCCATACCAGGAGGGCTGGAACATCTCTGTTGAAACTATTAGTGGTGTACATTTTTGTGCTGGTTTAAAGGTAACCCGGCAGGAGAAATGAACCCAAAAGAAAAGAGATTGTAAGTCAGAGTTACAATTTAATAACAATAATACAATAAATGCAGGGACACAAAGAGAAATTGGGTTTAACCCACAAAACCCAGTAGTATAACTCAGCCCCCTGGGGCACAAACAAAATGGGGTTTGTTGGCCCCTGTGCTGAGCCCCACGTGGTTCCCCCGAGCCCAAAGTAAAAGGAGGTGAAAAACCTGTTGGTGCAGATGATGGCACAGTCTGGTTGAGAGTTTGCCCAACCTATTCCCAGGCTTTGATAATTCTAGCACTGGGAAGGATCCAGTCTTTGTACCTGCCTTACTGTTGTGCTTGCAGCACCTGTGCTCAGATGCTCCTCAGTGCCCAGCACTGGCCCACATGGTTTGATGTGTCCCCTTGGCTGCCCAGAACAGCACAGGGAACCATGTCAGAGCCCTCCCTGAGGTGCAACCACAGCCTGCTACATCTACTGCTTCTTCTGCACCAGGAAGGTCCACTGCACTGTCCCTCTGACATGATTAATTTCTGACAAAGCTACACTGGCTGCTGCTTCCTACTGGGTTATTTCATAGTGCTTGCAAGGCCTGTACATTTGCTCCAGTAGTTTTTTGCACATATAGGTAAGGCTGGCTACTCTGGCCTCCCCACCTCTAGAGTATTTTTCTTTTCTTTCTTCCCTTTCCTTCTTCCTTTCTTCCCTTTCCTTCTTCCTTTCTTCCCTTTCCTTCTTCCTTTCTTCC